>JARQOC010000006.1:329596189-329664627 GCA_033576535.1 Allobates femoralis
TCCTCTTCCCTCCACACACTGACCCTCTACATATCACCCCCACACACTGACCTTCTGCATAGATCCCCTCCCCAACACACTGTCCCCCTGCATATCTCTCACTCCCTCCACATACTGTCCCTCTGCATAACTCCCTCCCCCACACACACTCTCCCTCTGCATGTGTCCCTTCCCCACACTGTCCCTCTGCTTATCTCCCCAACACTGTGTACCTCTGCAAATCTCCCCCTCCCTCACATACACTTTCCCTCTGCATAACTCCCCTTCCCCCACACACTGTCCCTCTGCATAACACCCCTCCCCCACACACACTGTCCCACTGCATATATCCCCCTCCCACACACTGTTCCTCTGCATACCTCCCCTCCCCCCACACACTGTCCCTCTGCATATCTCCCCTACCCCCACATACTGTCTCTCTGCATAACTCCCCTCTCCCCACAAACTGTACATCTCCATAACTACCCTTCCACCCACAGTCCCTCTGCATAACTACCTTCCCCACACATACTGTTCCTCTGCATAGCCTTCTCTGCCCCCACACACTGACTCTCTGTATATCTTCCCCTCCCCCAACAGTGACTATGCATAACTACACTCCTCTCACACACACTGTCCCTCTGCATAACTCCCTTCACCCTCACATATTGTCCCTCTGCATATATCCTCCTCCCCCCACACACTGACTCTCTGCATATCTTCCACTCCCCTAACACATAGTGAATCTCTGTGACACGCCCACTCCAGGGCAATGTAGATACTCGTAACCGGGCTGGTTGTTACGGTCCTTTTGCATTTGGGGGATGTCACGGCGGCGACCCGGGTCCATGGCCTTGGCGGTGTCATTTAATAAAGGGATGCCAGCTTTGATGACAGGGAAATGGGTAAGGGGTATTCGTGACACCACCCGCGGTATGTTACTAGTGTGGCCGTCGCTGCTGCAGAATCTCTGGGGACAATGACCGGCAGCTTGGATGGTTTCGCTCTACGCGAGCGGAGCAGGGTTCCCAGGGCAGTGCGTAATCAAGTCAGTTCATTTTTGGCCGGTATTCATCGGGTCATCAGCACCTTGGTGTCTCAGGCAGCCTCTGCAGCCAGTGGGCACCGTAAAGAAAAGTCTTACACACTTCAACTGAAGTTCTGTACCTTTTACTTTAACACTTTAAGCAGATCACCAGGTCTGCCACTCTCCAGTCCAGCTGTTTCTCAAGAACCGGGACAGTGTCGTCGAGACCCTTAGGTATTCCTTTCTCTCTCTCTCGTCCCTTTACTCTCGGTGGCACACTCAGTACCTCTAGCTTGTCTTGCTTCTTTTGTTAGCGCCTCCGCACAAAGAGCTCAGGTATCGACAGCCACAGGCATTGATTGGCACCGTTTCCTAGTGCCGTGCCTTAGTACGGACGCCTTCTCCGAGGTATGTCGGGTTGTTGGGCCACAGTTCCCCTTTAGGAGCTCATGGCCTCCGGTTCAACGGTTTGGGTTTGAATCCCCATGCTGTTTTCAGGGCCGGTCCCCTGTTTCGTCCACCAGCCCCTCTATTCTCATGCCAGATACGGGCGTGCGGGATTATCTTAACCTTTGTCTACACCCAAAGGGCTCCTTCTCTCTTCTTCACCCTTTCATCTCTCCCTCCTGGGGCGAGTGTGACCATGCTCCAGCCCATGGGAGCTAACACATCCTCCACCTTTCGACTGTCACTCCGACTTCTTACTCCTTCACTGTCCTCCTCACAACTCTCTTCTACTTTCTCACCTGTGTCTCCCTCTCTGAGACTGGGCTCACCCTCCCGGGTCCGCCCCTCTTCCTGCCCGGTGTCCTACGTGTGTGTTGAGCCTCAACTTCACCGTTCCAATTCAGAAAACAGGAGCACTACATTCCCGCTAATGGAGGGGTGCAGTGGCGGCCAGACCAGTGGGGCGCCACATCTGCATAAAGTACCCCATTCTTCCCACTGCCATACTGTGCCTTTAAAGTAACTTCAACCCCTTCCACCTCTATCTGAAATGACAGTACAGTAAATCTTCAGCTATCTTATGGAGTACTTAATTTCACCAGCTGTCCCAAAGCCTTTAAGTCTGATGGTCCCAGCTCAGCAGCAGTGTGATGATGACATCACGTTCTTCATGCTGCTGCACATTAGAGCAGGGCTGACAGGACCTCCTCTGCCATCCATTCTCCAGGGGTTGAAGATTACAAATGTAATCACGTATGAAAGACACAAACACATTTGAATACTGGAAGAAAGGAGTGTCTACTCCATGTCAGCTCCATGGATTATAATAAGGGCACCCTGACCTTGGAACCCCTGGAGCCTCGGGCTCCAAGTGGTAGCACAGATTACCCCCATTATATTGCCCTGACGGTACATATTTATGGTAAGTTGCTGCTCCTCTTTAAACTGATCTGAGAGGTTGAGAAAAAAGTGTGAATCAGCTGAAAATGTGCTGTTTCAATCCTGTTTTACAGTCTAATCTGTTATATTGATGCTTGTCTCTGCTGCCACCTGCTGGCTAGACCTTTCAATTCTTTCTGCCTTTCCTTGTCCAGCCTATGGGGGTGTGGCTCCTGCACGTGCTGTTGTCTCTTCTTGTTTTGCCCAGTCATTAGGAGACATCTTTACTGCAGAGAGTTCCATTCTCATAGAGCTGGAGAAGCAAAGTTTTTTGACCCACAAGTAGCGACTGCAGAGACAAGCTTCATGCAAGATTTCAATGCCATGTTTTGGATCATTCATCTATGGAATAAACCAGCATTGTTTTCATCCTAACGTGTGTACGCTTATCTGAGACGCTGCTCCGGGTCCTGTCTGCCCCTCTTACTGGAAGTACAAAGGTAAGAAGGAACTCTCATCCTAGTATACAACCAGCATGCCTTTATCGCCTTTAAGTGGGATCAGAACAGTCAAAAAACTATGCCTAAAAGCTCCTATCAGCTAGAAAACTGCCTTACAGCCCAACATCCAGCTATAGCCCTCCATGTGCCCTGTCCCTCTGTGCATTAATCTGCCCAGCAACAAGCCTTGTGTATCTGTCTGCCTGCAGCAGTGCACGTCTGGACAAGCTTGAGGGAAGCTCTCCCACCTGCACATCTTGTATTAGCTCTGCCTGTACTGTTATAAAGAACTGTTTTTATGCACCAGCGGTTTCCTTCTGGCCACATCGCCTCCATAAGCCTGCAGTACACTATACCTCATTACTGCACATCGGCGAACTGCGAACCCCAAGTTTCGTCAAAGCCACCTTGGGGATCCCATCCGGGAGTTCCCGCAGAGCCGCACAGCGATTTTCGGACCCCTATTCAAAAGTTGAGTTTTTTAAAGAGACAGTACACCTTTATTCAAAATGGCCGAAAAGGACCTCGGACAGGCTCCCACTGCTGAAACAGAGCAAATACAACCTGATACTGTCCACGATGAAGCCCAGGAGGCAGACCCCACGTCTCAAGCAGACCAAGTTACCCGACCAAAACGTTCTTACAAACCAACGGTAAAGGCAATTGAAAACTATCAGGCTATGAAAGATGAGCTAAGTGAACGCCTGGAAGAACAGTGGGAACGCGTCGCCTCTTACATGTCGAGACTTGAACCCTCGTCAGGCGACGCCGCAAGCTTACAATCTGTTATGGAACGGCTGAACGCCGCCCATGAAGGATACAAGAGACTGTCAACAAGGTACATTACCCTTCTAAGAGACTTTAATTCTGATGAATCTCTTTCAGACCTCAGTAAGGCGCTAGAGACGGACGAAGGGAGAGATGCCAAGGTCCGACACGCCATAAACAAGGCCGAACACCGCATCTCTCACCTGCAAGAAACCAGATCACACCGATCGACCTCATCTAAGCGTTCCTCTCGGGCATCCAGGTCATCATCCTCAAGAAGTTCAACCATGAGTGACAGGATACTAGAGGCCCGCATAATAGCAGAGGAATCCAGGGTGAGACGTTCTTTCACTGAGAGAGAAGCGGAAGAAAAAAGGGCAGAAGCAAGGGCAGAGAAAAAAAGGGCAGAAGCAGAAGCAGAGGCTAAAAGGGCAGAAGCAGAGGCTAAAAGGGCAGAAGCAGAAGCAAGGGCAGAAGCGGAGGCTCGAATACAGATCCTTCGGTCACAGATGGAAGAGGAGGTTGCGCTAGCTAAAGTAAGACTACTCGAGCAGGCATTGATCCAAGGTCTTGATCCAGCTAACTCGCCACCACTGGAAACGGATGATCCAGTCGATCGCACCAGAGACTATGTGCTAAACCGGGTACCTGTAGCGACCCCGGTTTACAGTACCGTCCAAGTCAACGACGCCAAAACCCCCAACATACTTCAAAAGGTGCCAGTACCCTCGAAGGCGCCCGAGCTAATTAACGACAGTCGCCGAGAGATACCCTCTCAAACACAGTCACCACCACAAGATGGCAACCCAGCGTTTCCTGGCCCACCTTCACAGCTCAAGCGGTATTCGTCAGATTCTTCAAGGGCTAAACCACAGCTCAACCCTGCAGCAGCATCATTCTACCCGGAGACAGCTCATCCATTCACGCCAGGCGGCCCATACACCCCAGGGGCATCACGAGTCGTCGTGGCAACAAGTGGTGAGAAGTCGGACATGTCCGAGTTTGCCAGGTTCATGGTGAGCAGAGAGCTAATCAGTACTAGTCTTGTGAATTTCGATGATCGTGCAGAGAACTACAGGGCCTGGAAAGCAACCTTCAAGGCAGCCATCGCCAATCTCAACCTAACCGAAGAACAGGAACTCGACCTCCTGATCAAGTGCTTGGGCCCAGGCTCTTCAAGCCGTATCAAGAGCCTCAGAACCGTCTATGTAGGACAAGCAGAAGCAGGTCTCGCCGCCGCATGGCAAAGGCTGGAACGCACCTTTGGCAGCGCGGAAGCAATAGAGAAAGCCCTATTCAAGAGACTGCAGGATTTCTCAAAGATCAACCTTAAAGAAGTCCACAAGCTCCAAGACCTAAGTGATCTGCTCATGGAGCTGGAGCTCGCCAAAAGAGACCCTCGTCTGTCCGGGCTGTGCTATCTGGATTCAGCCCACGGAGTAAATCCAATCGTGGTGAAGCTGCCATACAGTCTGCAGGAGAAATGGGCAACGTCAGTCTCAAGGTACAAAAGAGTGAACGACGTCACCTTTCCCCATTTATCCACTTCTGCAGATTCATTGACGAGCAGGCCCAGATGAGGAATGACCCCAGCCTCGACTTCCTAGAATCCAACACTTCGGCAGCTGCAGCAACTCCAGCATCAAGGTATGAAAGTGCTATACAAAAACGCAGAGACACTAAGAGAGCTGTGAGTGTTAGAAAGACCGAACTACCATCACCTGCAACGCCCACAGACGAACAGAACACTGTCTCACCACAAGATAAGTCTTTCAATCGTGAATGTCCCATCCACAAAAAACCACACTCACTGACCAAGTGCAAGGGGTTTAGATCCAAAACCTTACAGGAGCGCAAGAAGATCCTCACTGAGCTTGGAATTTGCTTCAAATGCTGCGCATCACTTGAGCACATGGCCAAGGACTGTAAATCCACAGTCAAGTGTGGGGAGTGCCACAGCGAAAAGCACATTTCAGCCATGCATCCTACTCGGCTAGCTAGAGACACACCGGCTACAGTCGCCACCGCTCCCGCTCCAAGTTATGGCGGGGAGCCACAGAATCAGACTGACACCGCCACAACTGTTTCCTGCTCATGCTCAGAGGTATGTGGAGAGGGCCGAATGGAGAAATGTTGTGCCCGAATATGCCTCATCAAGGTTTATCCCGAGGGACGCCCAGAAAAGGCGATGAAGGTGTATGCCATCATAGACGACCAAAGCAAC
Source organism: Allobates femoralis (assembly GCA_033576535.1). Lineage (NCBI taxonomy): Eukaryota > Metazoa > Chordata > Amphibia > Anura > Aromobatidae > Allobates > Allobates femoralis. The sequence goes on from JARQOC010000006.1 coordinate 329,602,014, forward strand.
CGGTCCCTGGCAGGAACCAAATTCTTTGAAGCCTTCGGAATTAGTGGACCATCAGAACCCTACACCTTGAACACCTGCTCAGGCCGCATAGAGACTAACGGCAGAAGAGCCCGGGGATTCATTGCTTCTCCTATCAACGGGAAGACTGAAATACCTCTACCAACGCTCGTTGAATGTGACCAAATACCCAGCCACAGGAGTGAAATTCCTACCCCAGAAGCTGCACTTCATCAGCCACACCTGAAACACCTCGCGAGCGTTATCCCACCTATAGATAACAACGCGGACATTCTACTCCTGCTCGGCAGAGACAACCTGAGGGTACACAAGGTGCGACAACAGTGCAATGGACCCGACTATGCACCATACGCCCAGAGACTGGACTTGGGATGGGTAGTCATAGGAAATGTGTGTGTTGATCGATCAGAAATCGACTCCTTCAGGACCTACGTGCATGGAGATGGGCGCACAACCTGCCTAAGACCATGTCCTCATCACTATGAAGTGAAGGAGAAGCCCCAGACTCAATACAGCTACTCGACGTCGCTTCTTCCCTGCGTTCCGACAACTTAGGAAGATCAGTCTTTCACACGACCAAGGACGACGATAAGGTAGCCTTGTCAGTGGAGGACAGAGAGTTCATCGAGATAATGGACCGTACGTTCTCTAAAAACGAAACCAACCACTGGGTCTCTCCACTACCCTTCCGATCCACCAGGGTAAGACTCCCAAACAACCGAGACCAAGCTCAGACCAGATTTAACTCTCTGCAGCGTTCAATGAACAACAAGCCTGAGATGAGGGAACATATCGTGGCCTTCATGGACAAGATATTTCGCAATAACCACGCGGAACTCGCTCCATCCTTAAGGAAGAATGAAGAGTGCTGGTATCTGCCTTCATTTGGTGTATACCACCCACGGAAACCGAACCAAATCAGGGTTGTCTTTGACTCCAGCGCCAAACACGGAGGCGTATCCCTTAACGATGTTCTCCTCACCGGCCCCAACCTAACAAACAACTTAGTAGGAGTGTTGCTGAGGTTCAGAAAAGAACTTGTCGCCATCACTGCTGATATCGAACAGATGTTCCACTGTTTCCTAGTCAGGGAGGATCACCGGAATTTCCTCAGATTTCTGTGGTACAAGGACAATGACACCAATAAAGAGATGGTGGAATATCGAATGAGGGTCCACGTTTTCGGGAACAGCCCTTCACCCGCAGTAGCAACCTATGGTCTCCGAAGAACCGCGTCAGAGGGAGAGTCCGAGTATGGCACAGACGCGAGAGACTTTGTTGTAAAAGACTTTTACGTAGATGACGGGCTCAAATCACTACCCACCGAGGAAGCAGCCATTGATTTGCTCAAAAGGACCCAAAGTATGCTGGCCCAGGCAAAACTTAGGCTACACAAAATCGCTTCAAACAGCCCAGCCGTAATGAGAGCCTTTGACTCGGGCGACCACGCCCCTGGATTCAAGGACATTGACTTGGGGCTAGAGAGCCCACCCGTGCAGAGGAGCCTCGGCATTAGATGGGATCTCGCAGCCGACTCCTTCGGATTTCAAGTAAATTGCTCAGACAAACCGTTCACGAATCGTGGCGTCCTTTCCATAGTGAACAGCTTATTCGACCCGCTTGGATTCGTAGCGCCTATCACTATACAAGGCAAATCCTTGTTGAGACAATTCTCTGAAACCGTCAAGGATTGGGATACCCCACTCCCTTATGACAAAGAGCAAAAATGGGAAGCTTGGAAACAGTCGTTGTGCGGATTGAACAACATTCACATCTCGAGATGTTACACCAAAATCTCCCTTGCCTCTAGCGGAAGGAAAGAACTCCACGTCTTCTCAGACGCCTCCACTGAAGCCATAGCAGCGGTTGCATACCTGAAGGTGATGGATGCCAACGGACAAAGCTACGTTGGACTGGTATTCGGCAAGGCGAAGCTAGCCCCGAAGCCCGACCATACCATTCCCAGGCTCGAACTCTGTGGAGCCGTCTTGGCAGTGGAAATTGCTGACTTCGTACTACAAGAACTGTGTATTGAAATGGATGAGCTCCACTTCTACACTGACAGCAAGGTCGTTTTGGGTTACATCTACAATCAATCAAGACGATTCTATGTGTATGTCAGTAACCGCATCGAAAGGATCAGGAGGTCCTCCAAACCAGAGCAATGGCGTTACGTACCATCGGAGCTGAATCCAGCAGATCATGCAACTAGACCCATGTCTATATCTTCCTTTGCTAACTCTTTTTGGCTTACAGGTCCAGAGTTCCTGTTGAGACAGTCGGAGGAAGGTGTCCAGGAAAACTTCAGCATCCTAGATCCAGATAACGATCCAGATGTCCGAACTGAAGTCAACACCCTGGCCACCAGTGCAGAGGAAGCTTCCAACCTCGGCTGCCAACGTTTTGAACGTTTCTCCAGCTGGACAAGACTCGTCCGGACTGTCGCCAGGTTAGTGCACATCGCCAGATGCTATCGTACAGACCTAAAAAACAGAGACTGTCATCGCTGGCATGTGTGCCACAAACCCCTTTCTGCTGAGGACATCTCCCATGGTGAGTCCCTCATAATACGCCACCTCCAACAGAGCGAATTCGCCACCGAATGGAACTGTTTACACAACAAACAGCAGATTCCACTAAGAAGCCCTCTAGCCAATCTAAACCCGATTATGGACAGTTTTGGCTTACTTAGAGTCGGCGGTCGTTTAAATCAGGCTCGTTTCGGAGTCGCAGAACAAAATCCTCTCATCATTCCCAACAAACACCACGTTACAGTCTTGCTGATCCGACATCACCATGAAAGGACTGAACACCAAGGCAGACAGATCACAGAGGGCGCCGTACGGTCGGCAGGCCTTTGGATCATTGGAATGAAGAGACGTGTAGCACAAATACTCCATGATTGTGTGCATTGTCGCAAAACGAGAGGAAGGCAACTGTGCCAACAAATGGCTGATCTGCCTGCAGACAGACTTTCTATGGAACCACCTTTCACCTACGTGGGCCTAGACGTGTTCGGACCATGGATGGTATCTTCACGCAGAACTCGTAGCAGCCGAGCAGACAATAAGCGGTGGGCTGTGCTATTCACCTGCATGAGTGTTCGAGCCGTTCACATTGAGGTGTTAGAATCCATGGATACTTCCTGCCTGATCAATGCCTTAAGGAGGTTCTTTGCCATTAGAGGACCAGTAAAGCAGCTGAGGTCCGACCGTGGCAGCAACTTCGTCGGTGCATGTAGAGAGCTGAACATCGACACCAAGCCAATCCAAGACCAGCTAGCAGACAAGGGTTGCACCTGGATCTTCAATTCTCCTCACAGTTCTCACATGGGGGGCTCCTGGGAGAGGATGATAGGGATCTCACGCAACATCCTGAACTCCATGCTAAAGGACGTTAACTCCTCAAGACTCACGCACGAGACTCTAGTCACTCTTTTAGCCGAAGTCTCAGCCATCATCAATTCGAGACCCCTCGTGCCCGTGACAATGGATCCAGAGGTACCAACCATGCTGACTCCCACTATCCTTCTTACTCAAAAAATTGACAACACGGTAATTCCCAGCGGAGACTTCACTCACACCAACACCTACCAAAGACACTGGAAACGAGTCCAATATTTGGCCGACTACTTCTGGAATCGATGGAGAAAGGAATACCTCACCGTTCTTCAAGGAAGAAGGAAGTGGCGACATCCCAAGCCAAATATCAAGGAAGGGGACCTGGTCCTTATGAAAGATCAGACCACCCAAAGAACTGACTGGCCTCTGGGACTTGTTACTAAGACACTACCTAGCCAGGACGGCAATGTGCGGAAGGTGGAGCTAAGGGTCTTCAGGAAAGGTGAGACGAAGACCTTTGCAAGGCCGATCCACGAACTCATTCTGCTGTTGCCTGTAGAGAGCGCCACTACGGGATGAACGCTTCCGGACCTGAACTTTAGCCGTTTTCTTCTCATTTTGGTTTTGAATTTGAATTGTTGTATTTAACATGCCCTTCGTTTAGGTATTGTTATGGACTAATAGTGGAATCCCCAAAGTGAATTCCAGACGGGGAGTGTGCTGTTTCAATCCTGTTTTACAGTCTAATCTGTTATATTGATGCTTGTCTCTGCTGCCACCTGCTGGCCAGACCTCTCAATTCTTTCTGCCTTTCCTTGTCCAGCCTATGGGGGTGTGGCTCCTGCACGTGCTGTTGTCTCTTCCTGTTTTGCCCAGTCATTAGGAGACATCTTTACTGCAGAGAGTTCCATTCTCATAGAGCTGGAGAAGCAAAGTTTTTTGACCCACAAGTAGCGACTGCAGAGACAAGCTTCATGCAAGATTTCAATGCCATGTTTTGGATCATTCATCTATGGAATAAACCAGCATTGTTTTCATCCTAACGTGTGTATGCTTATCTGAGACGCTGCTCCGGGTCCTGTCTGCCCCTCTTACTGGAAGTACAAAGGTAAGAAGGAACTCTCATCCTAGTATACAACCAGCATGCCTTTATCGCCTTTAAGTGGGATCAGAACAGAAAATATGTCTTATATTCTAGGTCCTTCAAAGTAGCCACCTTTTGCTTTGATTACTGCTTTGCACACTCTTGGCATTCTCTTGATGAGCTTCAAGAAGTAGTCACCGGAAATGGTTTTCACTTCACAGGTGTGCCCTGTCAGGTTTAATAAGTGGGATTTCTTGCCTTATAAATGAGGTTGGGACCATCAGTTGTGTTTGTGAATAGACTGTTAGAATTTGTATTATGGCAAGAAAAAAGCAGCTAAGTAAAGAAAAATGAGTGGCCATCATTACTTTAAGAAATGAAGGTCAGTCAGTCCAAAAAATTGGGAAAACTTTGAAAGTGTCCCCAAGTGCAGTTGCAAAAACCATCAAGTGCTACAAAGAAACTGGCTCACATGAGGACCGCCCCAGGAAAGGAATACCAAGAGTCACCTCTTCTGCGGAGGATAAGTTCATCCGAGTCCCCAGCCTCAGAAATCGCAGGTTAACAGCAGCTCAGATTAGAGACCAGGTCAATGCCACCCAGAGTTCTAGCAGCAGACACATCTCTACAACAACTGTTAAGAGGAGACTTTTTGCAGCAGGCCTTCATGGAAAAATAGTTCCTAGGAAACCACTGCTAAGGACAGGCAACAAACAGAAGAGGCTTGTTTGGGCTAAAGAACACAAGGAATGGATATTAGACCAGTGGAAATCTGTGCTTTGGTCGGATGAGTCCAAATTTGAGATCTTTGGTTCCAACCACTGTGTATTTGTGCAACGCAGAAATGTGAACGGATGGACTCTACATGCCTGGTTCCCACCGTGAAGCATGGAGGAGGAGGTGTGATGGTGTGGGGGTGCTTTGCTGGTGACACTGTTGGGGATGTATTCAAAATTGAAGGCATACTGAACCTGCATGGCTACCACAGCATCTTGCAGTGCCATGCTATTCCATCCGGATTGCGTTTAGTTGGACCATCATTTATTTTTCAACAGGACAATGACCCCAAACACACCTCCAGGCTTTGTAAGGGCTATGTGACCAAGAAGTGATGGGGTGCTACGCCAGATGACCTGGCCTCCAAAGTCACCAGACCTGAACCCAATCGAGATGGTTTGAAGTGAGCTGGACCGCAGAGTGAAGGCAAACGGGCCAACAAGTGCTAAGCATCTCTGGGAACTCATTCAAAACTGTTGGAAGACCATTTCCGGTGACTACCTCTTGAAGCCCATCAAGAGAATGCCAAGAGTGTGCAAAGCAGTAATCAAAGCAAAAGGTGGTTACTTTGAAGAACCTAGAATATAAGACATATCTTCAGTTGTTTCACACTTTTTTGTTAAGTAAATCATTTCACATGTGTTAATTCATAGTTTTGATGCCTCCAGTGTGAATCTACACATACATCTGTACTGGTTGAAAAAGGCTGTTGTGTAGCCGAAACATCGCAGTCCAGGATTAAAATCCACATTTTTACCATTGCAAAGGAAGTGCTGCTGTCCATTTTTTCTGCTGTATCCAGTACCTTGGTGATGGTGGGAGGGCTTGCACCTGAACTATTTTTATAGTGCTGTACCATTTTTATATATATATATATATATATATATATATATATATATATATATAAATGGAACAGCACTATAAAAGTAGTTCAGGTGCAAGCCTGATATATATAAAACCTCTGGAAGGTCCTTGGATATATATATCTCAAAGGAGGAGTAGAAAACTGGGCACCAACAGGTTAACGTGAAGGTTGCTTAGTGCACCTCTATGTACAACCGCTTCAGCTGGTGTTGCTCGCCACAATAGCAATCGTAGAAATCCACAAGTAGGTAGAAAGATAAGCGGCACTCACCATAAGCTGAATATGTCCTTTATTTCATCTTAGAGAATCTGCAGAGATGAATACAGCGGGGAGAGGGAGTGAGGGTCGGCGGACGACGGCTCGCCGTTTCGCGGCTCCTGCCGCTTCAACGGGTCCAGTAGCGTTTGTCGTCAGCGTTTGAAGGTTTTTGTGTAAGGGGTGCACCATGCCACTAGAACTGTGTTTTCCTAAATAGCTAAGGTTTATCAACTGAAAACCTTTATTTTACACAAAAGTGATGATCATAATTAGATAACAGCATAACTGTAGCACAGAGAAAGATAAAAATTAAATGTTGTGAAGGTTAAAAAAATCATGAATAAGTAGGAAGTGTACAGGCCTTTGCATTGAATGACTTCAGCACATCTGCAGCCACAGGATATCACTAGTCTCTCACACTGCTCTGGGGTGATTTTGGTCCTCTCTTCTTTTCTACAGTCTTTTCCACAGTTCTGTGACTGTTATGAGTTTCTTGGCTATAGTTTTGTCACCAAGGACCTTCCAGAGGTTTTCTTTTGGGTTTAGATCAGGACTCTGGGCTGGCGATCACATTGTTTCAATGTTTTCTGTTTCAAGGAACTGGTTTTGCTGTGTGACAGGGCACATTGTCTTAGATGAAAATTGCTGGCTGATTGAGTGCTGAACGCAAGTAAGGAATCACGTGTTGTTGAAGAAGGTTCTGATACACACTTGAATTCACTCTGCCATGTAGCTGTATGAGAGGTCCAACCCCTGCAGCAGAAAACATTCCCCAAACCATGACACTTCTTCCACCAACATTCACTGACTTCTTTACACACTTAGGGTTCAGTCTTTCCCCAGTTTATCGACGAACATAATGTTTCCCATCAAACCCAAATAAATTAAACTTGCTTTCATCACTAAGATGAACTGTGGATCACTTCTCCTGTGTTCACACAACATGCTCCTCACCAAAGGTGAGACTAGCGTTTTGATTTTTTCTGTTAATAAGAGGTTTGGTCACTGCGGAGTGGGCTTTCAGTCCGAATGCTCTTAAACGTCGTGACACTGTATGATGAGACAGATCTTTACTGTGTTCAGTGCTGAACTAGCAAGCTATTCTAGCTGCAGTGTGGAAATAATTACCCATGTAGATCTATGCATTATCCTGTCCACTCTTGCATTTGTCTTTTGAAGGTAACCATGGAGAATTGAAAGAGTTTGTGATGTTGTAAAGATGCAATATTCAAGAAATCTGGCAAGGTGTAGAGGAAATGCTGGTGAGGGAATGGCAGTTATGGGCAAGGTGACCAGGGAAAACTAGCCTGTCCCTAGACTAGGAACCCTGAATAGCCCTGATCCCGAAGTAATCTCTGATAGTGAGAAGGTTCGGGTCTCCACCCCAAGCCCTAACTCCTCCACCAGCCCTTCGCTATTCCCCCTCACCTCCATCCACTGAACCAGGGTACAGTAAAGTCAATGGAAAGGTATTCAGCAGCACAAACAAACAGGTCTACACAGCATGGCTTATGGGTATAGAGTGAAATTCTATCAGCAGCACCACCTGGTGGAAAGAGAGGCTACTTAAAGGCTAGGGGGAGGAGACTTACACATCAACCTCACATCCACCAGGACATGGCAATTGAGCTGGCATTAACTCATGCAGTACTAGAGGGAATTTCACACAGTTTGAGTTACAGCAGCATCAAGAATAGACCGCAGATATCCAACGCTAGACAGCGCATGACAGTACCCCCTCTTTTAAGAGAGGCCTCCAGACTCGAAATTGGACACGTCCGGAAAAAGTCAACGTTTCCTGAGTGATGAGATATAAAAAACGTTACGGGTTTTCAACACTGGGGGTAGTTCGAATTGGTATAACACAGGGTTGTAAATGGCGGATATGCTAAATGGACCTATAACCCAAGACCCCCAGCAGCACGCCTCCACCTGACATGCTTGGACAACATGCACACATACTTGTTCACTCTCAGGTATGGACTTATACACTTATTTCCATATCTGCGGTTACAGTCAGAGGACACACATCCAGGATGACAAACCGCAGCAGTGTCCCCCTGCGGCCCAGGTCTCCCTCCCCTGGAGTGCACAGTAGGAATCACCGTCCATCCCCGTCCCCTCCTCCTGGAATGACGCCTAGACCCACCATTAATCTGAGGCGCACTCTGGACTCCATCCCCCTTTCCAGGATCACTCCCAATCACTTCTAGTAGTGGGGTAGGTGTTGGTGCAACCAATACAGTAGAAACAGTTGTAGCTAGGCAATTACTCACACAGAAAGCACCCCCATGTTATAAATTTTCTGACCCGCCAGTCAAGCATTGGGTTGTGTTTCTCCAGCCAGCTAAGGCCCAATACAATGGGAGTGGGCAGGTTCTCCAAAAGGTGACAGGACAGGACCTCCTGGTGGAGAGTTCCTATGCTCAAGTTCACATTATGAACCACTTGAGAGAGGACCTTCTGGCTGAGAGGAACTGAGTCAATCAAGGTGATGGGAATGGGTCTCATTAAAGCACTGCTGGCGAGACCATGAGCCCGAGCAAAGCAAGAATTCATCAAATTGACCCCCGCTCTGTTGTCGACCAGTACTCGTACAGTCTCGATTTTACAATCCACCACCACGTTGTCTGTCCCTAAACTGGGAACCCTGAATAGTCCAAAGGTATCTCTGATGGTGAGAAGGTTCGGGCCTCTACCCTGAGCCCTAACTCCTCACCAGCCCTGCCCTATTCCCCTTCACCTCCCTCCACTGAACCAGGGTACAGCAACCTCAAAGGAAAAGTCTTCAGCAGCACAAACAGGTCTACACAGCATGGCTTCCAGGTATACAGTGAAACTCTATAAGCAGGACCACCTGGTGGAGAGGCTACTTAAAGGCTAGAAGGAGGAGACTCACACATTAACCTCTCATCCATCAGGACACGGCAATAGAACTGGCATTAACTCATGCAGTACTAGGGGGAATTTCACACACTTTCAGTTACAGTGGCATCAAGAATAGACCACAGATACTCAGCGCTAGACAGAGTGTTACAAAATCAGACTTGTAATGACCATCTTCTGTTGCAATGGCTGTTAGGGTGACCCCCTTTGGCATTCATCTGGACAACCTGCTGCCAGAGGGCTTCAGTCACTTTGGAACGACAAAGTGAGTGCAAACTGGAAAGTTAGGCTGCCAGTCAAAAAGAAATTACCACCATGTTCCAGATTAATACCAATAACTTCCAGGTGTCTAAAAGTGTTCTCTAATTTTGATCAGTGTTCTTTTTTATTTATCTCATTTATATTTTTTATTCTGTACTTTAGAATATATTCAATTTATGAAATAAGCTTAAAATATTGCTATTTTACTCATGTTAGGATATTTTCACATAGGACAACACAATGACACATGTAAAGCACCATGGAATAAATGTCGTAATAATAATAATAATAATAATATTAATGACCTTAACATTAAGGAAATTGAGTGTTGTTCTCTAATTTTGATCTCCAGGGTCCTCCATGATATCGAAGAACAGTCTGTCTTCTACAGACATCACTGCATTGTTGTCTTATTAATAATAATAATAATAATAATGATAATATTTATTCACTTGTATAGTGCCATTAATTCCACAGCTCACGATCTAAATTCCCTATCAGTGTATGTCTTTGAGGTGTGTGTGTGCGAGCCTGAAGTGGGCCCATGCAAACACCGTAGGAACATACAAACTCCTTGCAGATGTTGTTACTGGTGGGATTTGAACCCAGGACCCCAGCGGTGCACTATGCATTTTTGCTGTGTTTTTTTTGCTGCATTTCTGCACCACAAACACAGCATTCGCAGCTTTGTAATGAAAGTCAATGTGATTTTACCAAAGCTGTGCCCAAATGTTTTTTTGGCTGATGCGTTTTGGGTGCAGAAATCGCCTGCTTTTTATTAATGTCCCGTATTTGGGCTGAGTTTTTACCATAGACTTTATTCTAACCCCCAGAAGAAAGCACCACACACAGATGGGTAATTCCATAGTCTGTTTGTGGTGCATTTTTCCTGCGATTTCCAAAACAGGAACGCATCAACACTCACCTTCCCCAGCGATCCAACGACGATCCCTAGTGATTTCTTCATTCCGGGCCCAAGGAGAAGTGATTTGAGTACCTGCTCTGCCCCATGTGACTAGTCATGTGACTCACTGGAGGGTGATAAATTGTCTGTGTGTGTCAGTCTGTCTGTGTGTGTGTGTCAGTCTGCATTTGTGTGTTAAAAATAAAACATACAGAGAGGCGCCCTTGTGTGTACCTGGTGGTCTAGTGAGGATTCTAGGGGATGAGGGTTGTGAGATCACTCACCTTTCGTGGTTGTGCACCTCTACATAGCCACAGTGTCGGCCATCAGTGTGTAATCTCACACCCACAATCCTCCAGTATTCAGGTTGGGTCGGCAATGTGGGATGTGACGTGAACCTCACCTGCCGAAACATGTTGTGAGAGCCAAATTTGTTAAAGAAGTACTAACAAAGGATAATCTGTGCATGGTTGCTTGATTCATGCGCTATACCAAAAAAACGCATGCTTATTTCTGTACCATTGAAGTCTGTCTTTGTGTGTCCCCTTAAATTTTGCTGAGTCTGTATCAAACGGCAGCACAAACACGGTAGGTTAGGTTAAGTTATGGCAATAATATGGCTGACACTTATATTGGTTTGGGCATAAGGACAGATATATATACAGCACATGGTTTTGTCTATATCCAACACCAATTTCATTTGTAATGTAGCTATGGGCACTAGGATTGGCTTTCCAGGACACTACAAATGCTCTGCATTTTGCTATAATTTTGAAGGCATAGATCCCTTTTAGTTCATTTTAACCCTTGCTTCTGTGACAATCTAGGACACCAAAGGTGAAATACCCCTAATAATATATGAAAAATCATACCCTGGTTCTGAGCCCTCTGTAAGGGGTGAGACCATAGGGAAGTAATGATCCTGACATTTTGAAAGGTCAGCTGCTCTTACATGGCAATGGCATGCTCAGGACGTCGGTCACTGTGCAGAGCCGCATGTCATACTGAACGTGACAGAGATCTGCAGTGTAAGTGGTTTGTCCATGTAAGCGCCATTGTGCTCTGATACTTGTGACATGCCTAATGAGTGTCAGCTAGAATCAAGGCCACTGTAAATCTGGGCATACTATGTTTCTTTGGGCCGTCAGTGTCTTAAATATTAATGATGCTCTTAAATATTAATATAGAAAAAATGCTTTCATATCAAATAGCTGTAATTTGCTCTGCATTTTTCGGAAGAGTAGTTAGAGCCTTTTAAGTACTTTGCATACAGAGATAAATTTAGCATCGGCACTGCCCTCAGCTTTGTGTACAAATCCTCTACTTATTATTTTAAAAGGAATATTAAGTGGTAAAAAAACTAATTCTATGACTAACGATTAAACATATAACAACATAGCATTACAGCACATTATTTTCTTTTTAAACCACAGTGCCATTCTTGTCCATGGGCCATGTTTGATATTGCAGTCCCTTTTTGTTCAAGTGATTATTTTTCTATTTCACGTTATACAATGTGTAGTAAATAATTATTCTCTAGTCACCTTCCACGACAGCAGAACGGAGGTTGCCTCCCCGCCCTAATAGGGGACAGGAAACACAAAGAGGTTAAAAACCCCTCCCCTTCCTGCACACACCAGTGTTTTTCCTGTCCCCTATGGGGCATGAAGAGGTTACTCTGAGCTGCTGGTGGCCGGTGACTAGGCAGCTCCTACTCTTTTTCTTACCGGGCGGCTGGGGTCAGGCCTTCGGGTCTCTCCCCTGGGGTCGCTCCCGTCTTCCCCTGTGGCGATTCGGGACTGTGCTGCCCCTCCTGCGCTCCCTTGGGGGGTAAAGCGGGGCAGGTGTGCTTTTAGGCCGGGGGCCTCTCTGAGCTCCCCGGCGTCCTCCTCCTCCTCCAGGCGCGGCCGCCGCTGTGGGCAATTTATTCCATGGTGCTTTACATGTGAAAAGGGGCATACATAGACAAGTACAATAATTATCAACAATACAAGGTACACACAGGTACCGGAGGAGAGAGCACCCTGCCCGTGAGGGCTCACCGTCTACAAGGGATGAGTCATCGTAGAGTAGGTGAAGAGAGACAACCCTGCTCGAGAGGGCTCACAGTCTTCAAGGAATGGATGAGGACACAGTAGGTAAGGAGAGACAACCCTGTCCGTGAAGGCTCACAGTCTACAAGGGATGGGTGAGGGTACAGTAGGTGAGGAGAGAGGATCCTGCCCCCGAAGACACACAGTCTACAAGGGATGGATGAGGACACAGTAGGAGCGTAGAGAGTGACTCGCACCCAGGGCCATGCGGTACTCGGAACCGGGATGGTTCAGTATCTCGGAGGACACACGGAGGCTGAGAATCGCTAAAAATGTGGGGGAAATGATTTAGGGATAAAGGATCGTGACCCACTGTATTCGGCTTTTTGGGCTGATGCTGCTAGATGGGACCACAGGGGATGATGGATGGCAGCTATAGTGGTATAGCTCCCCACGGGTGGAGCGTATCCCCAGGGCAACCAAGAAAGTCTATGGCGTTGGAAGGCCGTTGGGATGCAGGACGAAGGGCGCAAAGTAACAGACAGACTCACAGTTGTTGTTTCTTCAGGTCCTTTACTGGTGGTACAGGTGCAAGCCAGGACACTGATGTTACTTGGAGTCCATGCAACCTGGAAGCAACTCGGGGTTCTCCTCAAGTTCTGAGGTCTCCCTGCTGCGCTCTTTCAGCAGGTCCCTGCTGCTGCCTAAAGCTGAGCTGTGGTCCTCTTTCTCTCCCTGCGTTGTGCCGGTATGGCAGGCAGCTTGAGTCCTTTTCCAGCCCCACTTCTCTGGCGATTGCTCCTGGACTCTCTATGCTGCTTTGCCTGCAGACACTGTGGTGTGGCTGGGAGACTTGGAATCTCCCACCCTCTGGTATTGGCTACCGGGTCATTAGGCCCTGCACAGCCTCGGACTCCAGTGTCCGGTTCTGGCGCTCTGCGCTGGAGTGAGCTCGACACCGCTCCACTCCCCAGGCTCTCCTCGACTTCCTCAGACCCTCGCTTATGGGTCCCTTAAGCTAGGTTTCTGTTACCCCGGGACGAGAGCTTAGCACTGCTTAAGTCCACAGGATATCTTCCTCAGTACTGTTCCGTACTGAACTAACTCCGCCCCAGACCAGAATTTTTAGGGGAGCTGCCCGGAACCCGGGCTTAGTACTCCCCCTTCAGGCCTGGAGGCAGAAAAGGTGTTGTGTGCTTGGCTCACCTGGTGTCGATACCCTTTTCTTGCTCCCAGGTATGACACTACTGCTGAGGGTGGCAATGACATTGTGGCATCTGGACCCTGGGGTGCCACAAGAGGATCCTGCCCATGAGAGCTCGCACTTACAAGGGATGGATGAGGATACAGTAGGTGAGAAGAGAGGACCCTGCCCACGAGGGCTCACAGTAACAAAATAAAAAAAAAAAACATATGGTACTTAGTTGACATTTTCCTGTCCCTAACTCTTCTGACTCACCTACTTGTGTGCCATGAAGGCATATTACACTTCTTCTGTTGATACCTCTTTTTTTGTGCTTAGTAGCTTTGGGTATTTGGTGGCCCCCTTGCACTGTGCACCTTATCTACTCATCTTTCCACCGACAGATTTTAAAAGTAAATAGACACTGGTCCTGCCCTGGCCCTGTCTATTTTGATGCTTTATTGGCACTGGCACATATTATTATTATTATTAATGAAGAGGGAAGAACACAGACAAATAGAGTAAATATAGACAATCAAGTCTTATAGATACAAGAGGGGTGGAGACCCTGTCGAAGAGGGATCACAGTCTACGGGCGAGGTGAGTCCCCAAAGTTAGGGACCATCATGATTTGGGTACACCTTGTTATAGTGGAATAGCTATTATGCTTTTTTGATAAAAAAAAAGTCAACTAAGTACATGTTACTATTTCTTCACTTCTTTATTCTAGGGTATATTTGTGTAGTAACAGTGTTCATGTGCACCTACATAATATGCTTATACTAACGGGTGCTGGCTCTTGCTTTTGATTTTGTTTTTATTCAAGTTAATGTGGCAGTTTTGCTATACGAATTACAGCTATTTTAATATGTGGACCGAAAAAATAAAAAAAGTTATGTCTCTTGGTAGAAGGGGTGAAAAGAGTGAAAACAGAAAAATAGAAATTTTCCTTTGCTTGAAGGGGTTAACTGCCTCGATTGGAGGAGCCAAATAATATAAAATACCCCCAAAACTTCCATGATATAAAAATGTAAACCAGCCCCCCATTCCATTAGTCATGTTATTATTGTTACACATTGAACACCATTAAATTCCGAAATGCCAGAATTGTTTTTTTTTTTTTAATTTTAGTCCCCTTGCTTTCCTCCAAAAATGGCCCCAATAAAATCCCCAACTCCAACCACAAAACAAGCCCTCACACAGCTCCAGCAAAAGGGAAAATTAAAAGGTTTGGGGTCTGACAATATGTCAACACAAAAATTCTACAAAATTTTGTACAAAATGTAGTTAATCATACCGCGGTATGACATAGCTAATCTTTTGGCGGTGTTTGCGGTGGGCTGCGACATATTGCTGTCGTCAATTTCATATAGCGTCACTGTGCAATGGGCTCATACTACCAGTGGGCGCCATATTTGCACACCCATCGCTTGGATGTGCAAATATGGCTGCTGCTGGCGCATCGATTTCTGAGATTTATGGACATCCTGACGGCGGAAGTCGATGATGGATACCGCGCACAGTCCAGGTTTTCAGGATTTCCTTGGAATTTGACAGTTGGTCATTTGATTACCAACTGTCAAATACTATGGGCTGTGTGCAGCCCTCGAGGCCTGGAGTTTGAGACCCCTGCTGTAGGTCATCTCATGGGACCGGTGTTGCATGTCAGATAAGTGAAGACAACTTTGTAGCCATTGACAGAGGAAAAAGATGGCACTCACCGAGTAATTATGCTCCGTATATTCAACCATGACAGTTGACATCAGTGTGGGGAGAGGGAGTGAGGAGTCGGCGGACGATGGCATGCCATTTCGTGAGGTCTCAGCTTCAACGGGTCCTAGTCAACGGAACCCATTGAAGCGGAGACTCCGATATACGGCGTGTCATTGTCCACCGACTCCTCACTCCCTTTCCCCACACTGATGTCAACTGTCATGGTTGAATAAAAGGAGCATCAGTAACGCGGTGAGTGCTGTTGCTTTCCTCTATCAATGGCTAGTAAGTATATAATAGATACTGCAATGTAAACAGTAAAATATTTCTTATGGATGAAGAGGAGGAAAAAAAACAAAAGAAAAAAACAAAAAATCGGCACATCAGGAGTGGGCTAAAATAATTAATCACTATAATCCCTATACAATGCTGCCTTACCTATTAGCCATTTTTAATTAAAGATATTCCCTAAGACATAAACATAAAATGGTTCTGAAGGTGGAGACTTCACCGTCTTAACTTTTCCTCATGTGCCCAGTACACGAGTGGCACAATATAGATACACATAGAATTACTGAACAAGCAGCATTATGTAAGAGGTGCCTTGTATACAGAATTAACGTGAATTATGTAATACTGTTTTCACAGGTGGACGGGAAAATAAGATGCCGATTCTCATCTCTAAGATATTCAAGGGCCTGGCTGCTGACTTGACAGGTGCGCTTTACGTGGGTGATGCAATCTTGTCTGTGAATGGAGCAGACTTATCTGAAGCCACCCATGATGATGCGGTTCAAGCTCTGAAGAAGACTGGCAAAGAGGTGGTGCTGGAAGGTAACCGAAAGCAAAGGATTCTGGGAGTAATAATGGAAGGGGCTAATGGGTGTAGTGCCATGAAGGCATAGAGAGTTATATAATGCTACACAGATATTTAAAGCAGTGTGAGAATTGATATTTGGTTGTAATTTCCCTCTCCCCCACTGCCAGGCTGTGACCAGGAATTCCTCCTGCCTCTGATGATTCCCTCACAGCTGTTAAGGGAACTTGTACATTCCATCGATGATGGGAGGGGAACGTGGGAGGCCTCAAACTGAAAATCAAAGGGCTTCGCCCAAGAAACACACTTGGGGATCACATATATTGCTCTTAAGGCCCATAACCTTCAACAATTAGAATGATATGTGGTGTTATCCTGCATAATTTCATCAAAATTTCAGGTTCATACATAATCCAATTTTTTTTTTTGCAATTTGATTCATGAGAGCAAACCAAAATGGTTTCTGGGCAGTTATGTGTCAATTGCTGCTCTGCTTGGTGTAATACCTTATCTATGTTTTATCACCAGAAAATGATCATTAGAGGACTAGTTATCCTGCTGCCATGTAGTTCTCTATATTCATGAGCTTTCTGCCTATGAGCAGTATATAGAAAGCTGCCAATCAATGATGTGGGCAGGGTCATGGTTTTCAGAGAATTAGTAGATCTGATACAAAAAATAACCTGTGATTTTATAAAAACTCCAGCAAGCAACCCAATTAGCGACACACTATCAGGAATCAGGGTCTCTGTCCATACACCATTTCATGGTGATAATCTCTAAAGCCTATCATGAAAATCTGTTAACCCCTGTGTGACCCCAGGATCATGATATCATATCATATATCAGATGAAATAATAAAAAATTAGGTGACAGATTCCCTTTAATATGACATCATGTAATATAAAAAAGCTGCTGCCAAGATTTCTTGTCCCTTCTCCACCCTCAGCACATGATCTGCAATCCTGAGTAATTAGACTGATTTCTGTCCTAACATCCCCATGTCCCCCATCCTCGGGCTTTGGGTGTAATACATCCAATCTGCTACGTGACAAAGATGAAATTTATACTGACAGACAAAGGCGTAACAATAGATGTCTCCCAAGCAGGGTGCTAGAATGTATGGGCTGTTTTCAGGTTACTCCAACAGCCAATCACAGACAGCCATTCTCTGTGATAGCATCTGTGATTGGCTGTTCCGCCCCTCACCCATTGACTGACATCATAGTACTGTAAAAATAAATAAATACATTTAAAAAAATGACATAGCGCCTCTCTGTATTTTTGATTCTCAGTGCAAGTAAAGCGGACAGCTACCTGCTGCGACACACAGCTGCTTGGCTTTACCTTGGCTGGCAATCAAATACAGGGAAGGCCATTATTTGTTTTTAATAATTGAAATAAATAATTTAAAAAAATATGCTTGGGCTTTTGCCCTATTTTTGATTGCCAGCCAAGGTAAAACCCAAGCAGCTGGGGGCTGGGATTCTCAGTGTGGTAAGGCCCAAGCGTTCTGGGCCCCCAAGCTGAAAATCTCAGCTCGCTGCTGCCTCTGAAAATGACGCATTCTTTCAAAGTGCCATTTTCAGGTGAGTTACCTAGCTCTTCCAGAGGCCCTGATGGCATTGGCACGCTATGTAATAAAGGTGTTAATGCCAGCTTTGCATTGGCAGCTGACACTAAACCCGAGATTCATAATGTCAGGCCAATGTTAGACCCATCGACTATGAATCTCTAGTAAACATTAAAAAAACCACAACACCGAGAAAAAAAAGATTAAAATTTACTTACCCGAAATTTCCACTTCCTGGAGTCCATAGGTAGCACAGTATGAGTTAAGCCCTTAATCCCTAGTCAAAACAGAAGACATGTTAATTAGCAATAACACATAATTAACCAATTGACACCTGCTGTGTCCCCTGCCCCTCCCCTATATAGGGGGAGGAGAAACCACACCACACATATGTTTTCCAAGCAATAATGAATTTTAATGGGAGGGAAGTTTGTACTGCCTAACTGCGTACAGACTCCAGGAAATGAAAATTTCAGGTAAGTAAATTTTAATCTTCCCTGATCGTCCTACAGCAGCATAGTATAGGACTTAGCAAGCAATAACCAACTTAGGGTCGGGAATCAGTCCTTGACACCTGTTAAAGCACTCCTTTGCCGAAGGCTGAGCCGCAGAGGCCAAAATGTCTAGCCGGTAATGCTTAATGAATGCAGATGAAGATCACCATGTTGCGGCTCTACAGATGTGATCCAGTGGAACGTGTGCCCTTTCAGTCCTGAGACACTTCATCCCAATGCAATTTTCAGCCCATGAGGCAGATGTAGCACGAGTGGATTGTGCTCTAACTGACAACGTTGGTTCCAGTCGATTTGACACGTAGGTCTCGCAGCTTACTAATCAGATCCATCTAGCTAGAGTGCTTGTACTAGCCTTTTAGCCAGGATTCGGCCCTGCTAACTGAAGGTCATGCTTCCTGAACGTGAGTGAGTTCTGAAGCTAGATCAAGACCATCTTCCTTACGTCCAATAAGGTGAAACCTTATTCATTAGTTTTGTCTGGGTCCTCGCCGAGCACCGGAAGAATAACCTCTTGATTGATGTTCGTTGCAGAATCTAGTTTTGGCTAAAATCCTGGGATGAGTCTCAAAGATGTATGATCCAGGGCAATACAGAGATATGGCTCCCTGGAAGATAATGCCTGGACTTCTCCAATCTTCCTAGGTGATGTGATTGCTATCAGGAATTAGGTCTTCCAGGAGATGTGTTTGATTGAAGCCTGTTCTGCTGGCTCAAACGGAGGACCATGAAGAGCTTTAAGAAGGAGCGAGAGATCCCAAGAAGGAATTGGTGGAACAAAGGGAGGCCTCAAATTTTTCACCCTCTTGAACCTAGCTATCAGCAGATGCCTACACATCATAACATCCAAGTTGACATTGATCGCCAAAAACTGAGCCATCAGAGTGTTTAATTTTAGGCCTTGTCAAACCCCAGTTGTAGGAACTGCAGAATAGAGGCTATAGTACTCCTGTCCTGACCCTGTGAGTAGCACCATGAGTTGTAGATATTCCATAATCTGGAGTACACCTTCAGAGTAGCTGGTCTTCAAATAGCTGCAAGCATAGTGATGACGCTGTCTGGGATCCCGCAGGAATTAATTTCTCCCTGACAGTCTCCATACTGTCAGATGCAACCTGGTGGGGGTCTGGGTGGAGAATGTCCCCTTGTAATTGGAGATCTGGTCTGATCGGAAGTTCCCAGAATCTTACTCTCAAAAGTTGCCACACGAGCGGAAACCAAACCCTTCGAGGCCAAAATGGAATGACTGCAATTGCCACCGCCTGTTTGTCCCGAATCTTGCTGAGCACCTTGAGGATCATCCGAGTTAGGGGAAAAACATACACCAGCAAATGCTTCCATGAGAGGGCTAGACCGTCCAGAGCCCAAGGCTGATTGTGACATAGATGGGAGGTGAAGTGGGTACACTTCGCATTGAGATGAGTCGCCATCACATCCAAGTCGGGCCTTCTCATGATCCTAATGATTTAATGAAACATCTCGATGTTGAAGCTGCATTCCGCTGGTAGAACTTGATTGTGGCCGAGCCAATTAGCTTTGATGTTGTAAACTGCTGGTATGTCGATCATCATCAGACTGTGAAGATTGTTCTCTGCCCAAACATCTTGCGGCATTCAGAAGCATGTAGATTTCTCCTTGTCCCACCTTGTTTGTTGCGGTAGAACACTGTTACTAGATTGGCGGTGCTGACCACTACCACCTGTTGGAATAGCAGTCTCTGCAAGTGACGAAGAACAAGACCTATTGCATTCAGTTCCTTGAGATTGGATGATATCTTGGCTTCTAACCTTGACCAGGGTCTCTGAACCCACTTTTCTCCTATATGAGCTCCTCATGCTTGTTCTGAAACATCTATCGACAGTGTGATCACTTGATGTTGCGTGAGTAACCTTCCTCAGTTCAGATGAGCTGGAACAAACCTGGTGGCCTGAGGTATAGAAACCAGAGATGTTAGTGGTCGATAGATCTGACTTGATACTAGGATAAAAGAACCTCTTCAAAGATCGAAGTGAGCTTCCCCAAGACACTCAGCCATTCTGACCAATACCCAAGGAGCCCGGATAAGATGAGACCCGCTATCTTGCAGATTTCAAATTCTCTTGCTGGTCAATATTACCATCATTATATTTTGGGAGTTGATTATGCAACCGAAACATTTCTTATTTCTGGAAGGCAATAGCTGCGATTTTTCTCTGTTGATCAGGAACCCATGAGCATTCAGCAGAGTCAGGGTTGTCTGTAGATGACCCAGCAACTGAGTCCTTGAAGAGGCCCTCAGTAGCAAATTGTCTAGGTAGGGTACGATGTGAATGCCCTGCCGTCTGAGGGCACCCACCAGGACCACTACTGTCTTGGTAAACATTCTCGGAGCCACTGAAATCCCAAACGGCAGACAAGTAAATTGAAAACGACAGAGATGAGCACCTTGCTGTACCGTGACTCGTAGGAACCTGTGATTATACGTAAGAATTGATACATGCAGATAGGCGTCTTGCAAGTCTATAGTTGCTAACCAGTCATCTCTGTGCATAATTGACAGAACTGATCGAAGACTCTCCATTTTGAATTTCTTCTTCAGGAGAAAATTGTTCAAGTAAGTTAGATCTATAACTTGCCGCCATTGCCCTCCAGGCCTGGGAACAGGAAACAGAGGGAATACACCCCTTGGTCTTCTTGATGTATGGGCACTTCTTCTAATGCCCCCTTCTGCAGGAACTCTTGAACTAGGGACCATACCACTCTATCCTTGGGTTGGTTTACAGTGAAGTAGCCGGGAGGAAGCTCTGAACTCTAGAGCGTATCTCCTCTGTATAATTGACAAGACCCAAGCATTGCTTGATGTTGTCGACCATGCCGAATAGAAGTTGGACAATCCTCATGCCACTTTCATGGCGCAACTAGCGTCATAAGCTCTTGTCACTACAAAAGGACCTATTTACTTTGGATGTGGACGGTTGTGGCCTGGGAACATAGCGCGCTCTTCCTTGAGGTTTGGTCCTGAGTCTTGGGGATGATCTCTTCATGAAGATGAATTGCGATGGAACTGGAAAGACCTCTTCATCTGTTGAAATGACGCGCCCTGATTCTCCCCAAGAGACTTGAGAATATTCTCCAGTTGTAGCCCAAAAAGGCTAGATGGCTGGAAAGGGAGACTGCAGAAGTGCATCTTGGCATATCACCGCACCACTGCTTAATCCACAGTGCTCTCCTCACTGAGTTGGTTGTGGCCAAGAACTTTGAGGACCCCTTCAAGGCATCTAGTGACAAATCACAGAGGAAATCTGCTGCAGACTCAAGGAGAGGGATCCTATTGAGAATCTCCTCCCGAGATACGCCTTGTTCTAAATCATGGGAAAGATAGTTTAACCAGACTTGAAGGGCTCTGGCCACTGGAACTGCAGCTAAGTATATTCTGGCTACTGCTGCCGCCACCATATACGCTTTCATCAGGATTGTATCTTGCAGGACTGATGAATCTTCCGAACAAGAAGGATTTTTTGAAGAGCTTTGCCACTGCCAAATCCACTTTAGGTGGAAACACCCATTCCTGCAACTGTGCAGGATCTAGTTTCTAGATAGAATTCAAGTGAGTCCCTAGACTGAGAGATTTTTCAGGCTTCGACCACTCCCCTTGAGGATATTCGGACAGCAAGAGATGCCCCAGAAAGGCACGTTCTTTGAGTTAGGGGAAACAAAACAACCTCTATTTCTTGGATCTGTGATCCGAGGGCTGGTCAGACTCCAAGGCTCTTTTGGCTGCCTTGATGAATGAAGGAACTGCATTCTTAATCAGAAGGTACATCTCGCCACCACTGTCGTCAGAGGTGTCCACTATTTGTGAGACTTTCACCATCATACATAGTTTATTAAAGGGAACCTGTCACCTGATTTTATGCCCCTACACTATCTCTAGCTGTCCCTACACCTTCCTAGCAGCTCCCTATCTATCCCTTTTCTGGTCATCATAATGGGAGACCCAGACAATGGGGTTTAGGGCACTGCCCTCCGGAGGTCACACTAGGTACTACAAGTTTGTAGACACCGCCTCCTCCGCTTATAAACCCCTACCGCAGGGAACATCCTCAGTTTTAAACTTAGTGTGCTCGGAGGATCACGCTTTGCTTGCACTTCACTGCATTCTCACTACTTACGTGATGGCGTCTGAAGACAAGGTAATATGGTCCTGATCGGGACCTGCGACAGCCTCCCCGCTCACCCTTGTGGCACACGCAGGTGGAGGTACCGGAGGGCCTAGAGCCTGGACACTTTGTGTTCTCCCGGTACGCTGTCGCGCTCCTTTCCATCCCTCTCTGGGGGGCTCTGGAGAGTGGGAGATAGGAGCCTTGCACAGCTCCGCTCCGTCCGAGGCCTCCCTAAATGGTGCTTACAGACCGGACTGGAGCCAACCCAGTCCGAGGCCTCCCTAAATGGTGCTTACACTCCGGACTGGGCTGAACCCCCGTCCGAGGCCTCCCTAAATGGTGCTTACAGACCGGACCGGCACTGAGGCACTCTGTGTCTCCTGTGTGCCTGGGGGTAGTGTCTGCCACTTTGTGTCCTGACACTCAGACCGCGCGTTACCCTCGGGTCCGCGGATCTGGAGGTGTACCCTGTGCTGGGGTCACCCTGGCTAACCGCCCTGTGTGTCACAGGGGCTGAGGCCGTAGACTGCTGATCTTAGGATGTAATTGCAGTCTGAGTGTGTGTACTGTGTTTTTACACTGTTTCCCGCGCTGCGGGCTCCAGCACCTCCATGATGAGGCTGCCTGGAGGAGAGGAGGCAGCCCTTGCGGTGACGTCACCGGGGGGCGTGTGTATGTGCTTCCCGCGTGTTCCCGGCGCCGCCCACGACTTTACTGGCGGCGGCCATCTTCTCCCTCACTTCCCGGCTGGGATCTACGGCAGCACGTGTCTGCACTTCAGAGGGAGACCGGAACTCGCGGAGGTCACACACACACACCGCTTCCTCCCACCGCTTTACAGCGGTCGGTAAGCCACCGGGACTCCCGGTCTGTTTGTCTGTACGACTTGGCTTATACATCCCCTACTGTGACTATGTCCTCAGTTAGGAAGCATGCTGCTAAGGCGGCGGATGCCACCATTACCTGTGCTACATGCAATGGTACACTGGTGGAGGGGTCCTGCAATAACTGCGGACGCCCAGAAGCCCGGACTGGCACTGCTGAGACAGCAGCTCCGGTGCTGTACCCTGAGGTTCGGGTGATCCCAGGGCCCTGGGAGACTCAGAATAAGATCAATGAATCTCTGTTGTCCCAGTTGTCCTCCATGTCGCAATCCCTGGAGGCACTTAATAGGAGGCTGGAAGGCCCAGCTACTCCTTCCAGTTACCCCCGGGTGTCTCCCTCTTCTGCTGTGAGACCCCTTAAGCGGGCTCGTCGTGAGGAGTCACCCGAGCTCCAGGCTCTCTCTGAGGAGGAGCGTTCCTCTGATGGTGAGGACGATGATGGGGGTTCAACTTTCGGGTCTGTGTCTGTGTCTGAACCTCCAGACGGGGTGGAGGATCTGGTGTCCTCTATCAACGAGACCTTACGTCTCGTGACACCCCCTGAGGAGGTGACGGTGCACCCGAAGGAGGTCTATCAATGGCTGCGGCCGGAGGCTAGACCAAGTGGCTCCTTTATGGACCATACTAATTTTGGAAGGGTGGTTAGAGCTCCCAGGTTACATCCTGGGCGGCGTTATGTCCGCAAACCCAAGGACAATCGCTTCCCCTTTCCCCAGGAGGTGCTTCAGGAGTGGTCGCAGTCCCCGAAGGTGGATGCTTCCATGACCAGGATTGCTGCACGCTCCCTTTTCTCTGCCTCTGATAGCTCCTCACTGAAGGATGCTACTGATAGACAGGTCGAGCAACTCGCCAAGTCTTCCTATGAGGCTGTGGGGTCGTCATTTGCCCCTAACTTTGCCACGGTCTGGACCTTACAAGCGATCACTACCTGCTTGGATGGTATCACTGACCTGGCAAGGTCCAGTCCAGAGGTCCTGGCACTTACCGAGAGGGCGAGGGCCTATGCGGACTACGCCAGAACGGCGACTCTGGAAACTGCCACTCGCTCAGCTGTGGCTTCGGCCAATGCTATAGCGATCCGCAGGTTGTTGTGGCTGCGTCTTTGGGACTCAGATGCCACATCTAAGAAGATTCTGCAGAATCTTCCGTGCTCTGGTGACAGGCTTTTTGGCACAGAGCTGGACAAGCTGATTAAGGATTCTGCTGAGTCTAAGATACCGCAGAATAAACCTAAGCCACGGTATACCGTTAAGAGGAACCCAAAACAGTGGTCCTTTCGGTCCAGCTCACAGTCATCAGCACCGTCCGCTCGCACGGACCGAGGGGGCAAGCCCGCTTCTCAGTGGCGCTCTAAGAGTCGTCCAAAGAAGCCGGCGGGGGCAGCAGCTGCCACCCCCAAACCCGCCTCTACATGACTCGCTCTCTCTTCCTGCCTCCCCACAGGTGGGGGGCCGCTTGTCTCGCTTTCAGGACGAGTGGCTACTTCACGTTCCAGATCAGTGGGTTCGAGACGTGGTCTCGCGAGGTTACAGGATAGAGCTGACGTCAAAACCGATATCCCGATTCCATCGATCGGTCCCCTCCCCAGAAAAAGCTCAGGCCTTTTCTTTGGTGTTGGAGGGACTCCACAGAGACGGAGTGGTGGTCCCGGTGCCTTCCGGGGAGAGGTTCAGGGGTTTTTACTCCAACCTCTTCATCGTCCCAAAGAAGGACGGATCCTTCCGCCCGGTTCTGGACCTGAAGTTGTTCAACCATCACGTGTTGGTTCGGAAGTTCCGTATGGAATCACTGCGCTCCGTGATCGCAGCTGTGTCACAGGGGGACTTCCTAGCGTCCATAGATATCAGAGACGCTTACCTTCACGTGCCCATTGCACCGGCTCATCAGCGCTGGTTGAGATTCGCAGTGGGGGAAGAACACTTCCAATTTGTAGCGCTGCCGTTCGGGTTGGCCTCGGCACCGAGGGTGTTCACAAAAGTGATGGCCTCCATGATGGCTCTCCTGCATGGACAGGGACATGCCGTCATTCCCTATTTAGACGACCTGCTGGTCAGGGCGCCATCGGAACACCTTTGTCAAGTGAGCCTGGATGTGACCATGCGGTCTCTGGAACAATTCGGTTGGCTCCTCAACATTCAGAAGTCAACGCTAGTTCCGACCCAGTCTTTGACATATTTGGGCATGGACTTCAACACAGCCTCAGCCCTGGTGTCTCTGCCACGAGTCAAACAGATGGCGATCCAATCAGGAGTGCAAGCAGTCCTCCTGTCACCACAATCATCCCTACGGGGGTTGATGAAGCTGGTGGGGCGCATGGTGGCGGCAATCGAGGCGGTGCCTTTCGCACAATTTCGCCTCCGTCCTCTCCAGCTGGAGATTCTCCGCAGGTGGGACAAAAGGACGATCTCCCTGAATCGGCTGGTGACCCTTTCCCAACCGACCAGAGATTCCCTGCAGTGGTGGCTACAGCCACACCACTTGTCTCGGGGCCGGTCCTTCATCAAACCGTCATGGTTAGTGGTGACCACCGACGCCAGTCTGAAGGGCTGGGGGGCGGTGTTCTTACACCACAGGGCCCAAGGCCTCTGGACTCAGTCGGAGTCGGCGTTGCAGATCAACGTGCTGGAGATCAAGGCGGTCTATCTGGCGCTCCTGGCGTTTCAGAGATTCCTCTCAGGACAACCCATTCGGGTTCAGTCCGACAATGCGACGGCCGTCGCTTATATAAATCATCAAGGAGGAACCAGGAGCGCAGAGGCTCTGGCCGAAGTTCACCGCATCCTATCCTGGGCGGAGAACAACAACTGTCTGATCTCCGCAGTTCACATCCCAGGGGTCGAAAACTGGGAGGCCGACTATCTGAGCCGGCAGGGGATGGACGCCGGAGAGTGGTCTCTTCATCCGGACGTCTTCAGAGAAATCTGCAGCAGATGGGGCACGCCGGACGTGGATCTGATGGCCTCACGGCTGAATCATCAGGTGCCGCAATACATGGCGAGGTCATGGGATCCCCAGTCTCTGGGAGCGGACGCTCTGATCTTGACTTGGTCCAGATTCCATCTGCCGTATGTGTTCCCTCCTCTAGCTCTGATTCCCAGGGTGCTGTGGAAGATCAGGTCGGAGTGCAGGGTAGCCATTCTAGTGGCTCCAGATTGGCCCAGGAGGTCCTGGTACCCGGACCTGTGGCAAATGTCAGGCGGACACAGGTGGGCTCTTCCAGAACGCGCAGATCTACTCGCGCAAGGCCCATTCTTCCACCTCAATTCCAGGGCCCTCAGATTGACTGCATGGCTCTTGAGGCCTGGCTGCTGACATCCAGGGGTTTCTCCCCTACAGTGGTTGCCACTATGAATCGGGCTAGGAAGCCCGTTTCCAGGAAGATGTACCACAGGACGTGGAAAATCTTTTTTACTTGGTGTGCCTCTGGTGGACGGTCTCCGTGGCCCTTGTCCATCCCGACGTTGTTGGCTTTTCTACAGTCGGGTTTGGAGTTGGGATTATCCCTTGGCTCTTTGAAAGGTCAAGTATCAGCATTGTCAGTGCTGTTTGACAGGCGATTGGCGCTCCTCCCGAAGGTCCGTCAATTTCTGCAGGGGGTGTCGCGGATGGTTCCGCCCTACAAGAGACCTCTGGACCCTTGGGACCTTAACATGGTCCTGGCGGCATTACAGAAACCGCCGTTTGAGCCACTGAGAGATGTTTCTCTATCTCGTCTGTCCCAGAAAGTGGCCTTTCTGGTGGCGATTACGTCTCTGAGGAGGGTCTCAGAATTGGCTGCACTATCGTGCAAGTCACCCTTTCTGGTGGTTCACCAAGACAAGGTGGTGTTGCGCCCACGGCCAGAATTCTTGCCGAAGGTGGTATCAACTTTTCACCTGAACCAGGAGATTGTTCTCCCATCATTTTGCCCCGCTCCCGTTCATCAGGTGGAGCGCGACCTCCATACTCTGGATCTCGTGAGAGCTGTACGCATTTATGTGTCCAGGACCGCCTCCTTCAGGAGTTCGGATTCCTTATTTGTTCTTACGACAGGTCGCTGTAAGGGGTCCGCGGCATCAAAGTCAACCTTGGCCAGATGGATTAAGGCTTCCATTCAAGAGGCTTACCGGTCTTCTGGTTTGCCTCTCCCGGTGGGATTGAAGGCTCACTCTACCAGAGCTGTAGGTGCCTCCTGGGCCTTGCGACATCGAGCGTCTGCTCTACAGGTGTGTCAGGCGGCCACTTGGCCCAGCCTGCACACTTTCTCTAAGCACTATATGGTGCATGCCCATGCCTCTGCGGATGCAAGCTTGGTCAGGCGGGTTCTCCAGGCGGCGGTTGCCCACCTTTAAAGGGAACCATGTGTTACCCGTCTTGTTGAGGAACTCTTCCCGCCCTGGGGTATTGCTTTAGGACATCCCCATTGTCTGGGTCTCCCATTATGATGACCAGAAAAAAGAGAATTTTGTTTACGTACCGTAAATTCTTTTTTCTTTAATCATCAATGGGAGACCCAGCACCCACCCAGTTGTTCCGTTGCATGTTTTGCAGTTGATCTGTTCCCTGTTGGGACAGTGTTTGCCGGGTTGTTGAACCGTCTGTGCACGGCATTCTTCCCGATGTTTCGGGTGTGGTTTATTTCCTCCTCGCAGCTTATGGACCAAACTGAGGATGTTCCCTGCGGTAGGGGTTTATAAGCGGAGGAGGCGGTGTCTACAAACTTGTAGTACCTAGTGTGACCTCCGGAGGGCAGTGCCCTAAACCCCATTGTCTGGGTCTCCCATTGATGATTAAAGAAAAAAGAATTTACGGTACGTAAACAAAATTCTCTTTTTCTTATCTAAAGTGGCCCTATTAAAGTTGTGTAAAAGAAGATTAAACTTACTGCAGTCCCCGTGGTTGGGGGACTGGGTAGGCATGCCCACGCTGCCTTCCTCACACCTCCGTGTTAAAATGCACGCCCCGCTGGGTGGCATTATTCTGGGTCCTCTCTGCCCCCTGGATTTGGAATCTCCCGCCCTCTGTGTACTTCTATGCACCGGCCGGGCGTCACATCCGGCGCGGTGCATTATGGGGCCGGTCAAGTGATCGGCCCTAGTGCATTATGGGGCCGATCACGTGATCGGCCCGGCTTCAATAAGCGCATTGCGCATGCGCGGAGACGGGCTGATCACGTGATCGGCCCCATAATGCACTAGGGCCGATCACGTGACCGGCCCCATAATGCACCGCGCCGGATGTGACGCCTGGCCGGTGCATAGAAGTACACAGAGGGCGGGAGATTTCAAATCCAGGGGGCAGAGAGGACCCAGAATAATGCCGCTCAGCGGGGCGTGCATTTTAACACGGAGGTGTGAGGAAGGCAGCGTGGGCACGCCGACCCAGTCCTCCAACCACAGGGACTGCAGTAAGTTTAAACTTCTTTTACACATGTTTAATAGGGCCACTTTAGATAAGAAAGGGATAGATAGGGAGCTGCTAGGAAGGTGTAGGGACAGCCAGAGATAGTGTAGGGGCTTAAAATCAGGTGACAGGTTCCCTTTAAACAAGTATTGGTTCATACTTAAGGGGGACCCCATCCTGTCGGAACACTTTCCAGATAAAACTGTTATCATTGACAAAAAAAATAGATGTTTACGCAATTTGGTAGCGCCCAGTAATACGACCCATAGGGAAGCATCAGAACAATCATTGACAACTCAAATTGGGGATGTTTTTCTTGTCCTACGCCCAAATGCCTGTGTTGCTATAACATTTTGAATGGGGTAAAAAGTTTTATTTCAAGATCGACAGGTGCCACTTTCCCCATCAAACACAGATTGAATTGTCAAATCACCTACATTGTTTACATGTTGGAATGCACGTGTGGTCTTCAGTATGATGTCTGCACTGTGCAGACCATGCATGCTCAGTTAAATAAACATAGGCATAACATAAAAACGGGGTGCCTCCAGACACTTCAATGCAGTTCACCATAGAGACCCCAGTTTCTTGAGTCTGACTATCATTGACCACATTGATAATAAAGACCCTGATCTTCTCACTAATCTTATAAGGAAAGAGAGCTTTTGGATTTTTAAATTAGGCACCTTAACTCCAGAGGGTCATAACCTTTGTATAGAAAATGTGGCTAAACGTTGAATATATAATATACACAATAATTCTTATAAGATTGTTTCCATTTTTGGGATCGTGAGAGCTCTGAATATAACAAACCAATGTTTTATGATTGATTCCCATTACCCGGTTTTATGTGTGTAGATATGTCTATGTGCACAAATTTGTGTATATATATATACAGTATATATATATATGTATATGTGTGTTGTTGTCACGTCGCCGTTGGACTCGGTGGCTGGTGTTCCTGCCTCAGCCGCTGGGAGGAGCCGGATTCCATCGGCTGATGGCGCCGGTGATAGGAGGGCCTTGTCCTCATATGGAACTGCTCCCACGACGTCTGCCTCTGTCACTGAGCGCCGCTGTGTTTCCCCTTTGGGTGGTGTTGGTCGCAGAGGAGCGGGCCCTGCAGAGGTGTCTGTTAGGTGCAGCCTTCGTTCTTCTGTCAGAGGTGGGGTGGGTGGAGCCAGTCGTGCATCACCATCTGGCCTGGTTCTAGGGGCGGTCCGGATGAGATCATCAGGCTGTGAGCTCCAGCCTATGGAAGGTGACGCGCCCTTCAAATACATTGGAGCCTGTCTTGCAGGCCGCCAGATATAGTTTTGGTTCCCCAGTGATATAGTATGTGTTTGGTTTTGACTCTGACCTTTGCCTGGATTTTCGACTGTTACCGCCTGACGATTTTGTACCTTCGCTGCCCTCTCGGTTTTGACTCGGACTCCTGACTACGTTCTTCGGATCCTGATTTTTCCCTTCCTAGACGACCTGCCTGCTCTGCTGCTCTCATAGGTAGCTACCTCCTGGGCTCCGCTGTAATTCCAGATCCCTGTATAGGGGTTAAGGGTCTCGGGGTTTCTCGGGGTGCTGCCTTACCAGCAGCTCAGCCTCACAGCGGATGGTCGTCACAGTTGTATATGTATGTATGAGTATATATATATCACTTCCTGCTAATGTCTCTTTACACCATTGATGAAGGCAGCACTCTTGCTGTTGAAATGCGTTGTGGCCTATGTAAGGGGTTAATATTATGGTAATATTAGTGGTAATATTAATACTGGTCCCCTTTCTAATTTCTAACCCTATCACTCCATAGACCGTCTGTTATTTAATTGGATCTAGTTTCTAGATAGAATTCAAGTGAGTCCCTAGACTGAGAGATTTTTAGGCTTAGACCTCTCCCCTTGAAGATATTCGGACAGCAAGGGATGCCCCAGAAAGGCACATTCTTTAAGTGAGGGGAAATAAAACAACCTCTATTTCTTGGATCTGTGATCCGAGGGCTGGTCAGAATCCAAGGCTCTCTTCGTTGCCTTGATGAATGAAGGAACTGCATTCTTATTCAGAAGGTACATCTCGCCACCACTGTCATCAGAGGATTCTTCGATGATCGTAAATTTTCCAAGTATGAACTTTGACCAATTAAGTAACTAAGTTGTAGGAACTGTAGGAATGAGGAGCGGCAGGAAGGGAAGCCTCACACAGACTCCCAAAGGAAGGTAGACCCCCTCCCAGGAGGAGATCCCTCAATGAAGCCAATCCGGCCCCCTCCCATACTCTCGTGTAATGAGGATATCTGAAATTGTAGAGAGTCTAGGGGGATATCCTCCGGGGGAAACCCCGCCGACTAGCGTGGCAAACCTCTCCAATAGGAGAGCAATGTCTGCGCCGTTTCCAACGGATAAGTCCAAGAAACCGGCTTAAAGGACTCAGCAGCCAGCAACCCACGCAGAGTACCATGCATCAGAAAGGCGGACTCAATTTGAATCCATCTAAGGTGGCCCGGAGAGTGCCACCAGGACCTGGCCTCCTCTAAGACAATCGCCCTGTGGTAGTCACTTATTTTGGGTAGACCCATGCCCCCCGAGTGGAGGGGCAGATACATAACATCCCGAGCAACCCAAGGAGTCTTGTTATTCCACACATATCTGTTAGGGGCCCTTTACACGCCGCGACGGCAGGCTGGATACATCCCGCTACAGGCTACAAATGTAGCTTGTAGCGCCAATGTAGCCCGTCGTAGCGACGTCTGAAGACGTGACGCTGCAGCCGGCAACAGATACATCTGTTTCCTAGGTCTGCTCGAAAACTGATGGCTACAACGCCGATGGTAGCGAGCTGTATCAGCGTGTAAAGAGGCAACGGAAGGGAACTCTGGACACCCGGGGCTGTAGCTGCAATGTAGCTAAGGCGTGACCCAGGCTCCGGGATACCGCGCCCCATCACCGATCATTGGAGGAAGCTCCTGCATGACGATTGGTAGTCGCTGCCTAGGGCGGCATATTTAAGGAGCTGACCAGTCACACTACACAATCGCTCGAGCGTGCTGGATGTCTCAGCCTCCTGCGATGCCTGGCCAATCATGATGATATTGCGCTGTCCTATCATCGTACGGACGGCTCGTAATCCACGATTGTGGCACGCCTATGTGCTGTCCCTGCTGTACCAGGTCCGCCCATATTAGCTTACTGTAGCGCTGTGTAATGGTACCTTTACACGCCGCGACGGCAGGCTGGATACATCCCGCTACTTCACGTGCACGAGCACGCTCAAACGGCTACAAACGGTCAACGCACCCTCTTTACACGCCGCCATAAGGTGCGCTACGCCACGCTACATCTGTAGCTAGCTACATCGCCGGGTGTGTCAAGTAGCCAGCTGTAGCTTAGCGTACCACGTTTACACAGCGCTACAATAAGCTACTATGGGCGGACCTGGTACAGCAGGGACAGCACATAGGCGTGCCACAATCGTGGATTACGAGCCGTCCGTACGCTGATAGGACAGCGCAATATCATCATGATTGGCCAGGCATCGCAGGAGGCTGAGAAATACAGCACGCTCGAGCGATTGTGTAGTGTGACTGGTCAGCTCCTTAAATATGCCGCCCTAGGCAGCGACTACCAATCGTCATGCAGGAGCTTCCTCCAATGATGGGTGATGGGGCGCGGTATCCCAGAGCCTGGGACACGCCTTAGCTACATTGCAGCTACAGCCCCGGGTGTCCAGAGTTCCCTTCCGTTGCCTCTTTACACGCCGATACAGCTCGCTACAATCGGCTTTGTAGCCATCAGTTTTCGAGCAGACCTAGGAAACAGATGTACATTTGTAGCCTGTAGCGGGATGTATCCAGCCTGCCGTCGCGGCGTGTAAAGGTACCATAAACGTGGTACGCTAAGCTACAGCTGGCTACTTGACACACCCGGCGATGTAGCTAGCTATAGATGTAGCGTGGCGTAGCGCACCTTGTCGCGGCGTGTAAA
The DNA here is from genome assembly GCA_033576535.1 of Allobates femoralis. NCBI lineage: Eukaryota > Metazoa > Chordata > Amphibia > Anura > Aromobatidae > Allobates > Allobates femoralis. The sequence continues at coordinate 329,634,621 of JARQOC010000006.1, forward strand.
GGAGATGCGTTGACCGTTTGTAGCCGTTTTGAGCGTGCTCGTGCATGTGAAGTAGCGGGATGTATCCAGCCTGCCGTCGCGGCGTGTAAAGGTACCTTTAACTATAGTTTTGTAGTTTAATTAAAAGGATCCTAGGTACCCTAATTGGGACGCATCTAAAAAAGTATATCATTTTTGGGAGAAGTAGCATTTTTAAGGTATGTATCCTGGCTATCCATTACAGCTTTTTAAAGGAATAAGATGAAACATCTTTAGCGACCTTTGTGACTAGATTTCCAAAATTCAGTCTGGTGATTTGAGATGTGTGACAAAGAGTGATGCCGAGGTAAGGAATTCCCTCCCGGCGCCACTGAAATGGAAGCGACCGGGAGAGAGCCAAGACCTCCGCCTCCGAGATGTTAAGAGGTAGAATCAACGACTTTACGGCGTTGGGTTTGTAAAATGACACTGAAGAGAAAGAGGATAAGGCCGCCATGACTGCTGGGATTGACACATTCGTGCAGGTTACAATAATATCGTCTGCGTACAGGCCAATGGTATGGGTGACCTGTGCAACTGGGATCCCGGAGATGTTTGGATCTGAGCGAATTTTTTCCGCTAGTGGTTCAACAGCCAGGGCAAATATCACCGGAGAAAGGGGACAGCCCTGGCGAGTGCCGTTCGTGATCTGGAAGACAGGCGAGAGGAAACCCGAGGCAAGAACACTAGCATTTGGTCGGGAGTAGAGAGACAAGATCTCTGAGAGAATGGGCCCCTGAAGACCAAATTTCTTCCGGACCGCCTCCAGGTATCCCCAGTGCACACTGTCAAATGCCTTTTCCACGTCTTGAGACAGGAATGCGACAGGGAACCTTCCTATTTCCATTATTTTTATAAGATCAATCATTCTCCTAGTCCCATCCTTCGCCTGTCTACCAGCCACAAACCCCACCTGATCCGGGTTAACAAAGTGCGGGACCACCTCCATTAGCCTGCACGCCAGAATCTTTGTGAAGATCTTAAGATCGCAGTTCAGGAGGGAAATGGGGTGATAGTTTTCAGGGACCTCTGGGGATTTGCCTGGTTTTGGAATTGTAACTATAGTGGCCTGTAAATGTAACGGGGACATAGAACCCTCCAACTGCCAATAGGAGAAGGTCCTTAAGAGGAACGAAGCCAGCACCTCTCGGAAGGTTCGGAGATATTCATTTGGAAGTCCATCTGGACCAGAAGAGGAATTTATTTTCGTAGATTTGATAGCCGATTTTACTTCAGACAAGGAAAAAGGCATATTCAATTTTTCTAACTCCGATTTGGAGACAGAGGGCAAGCTCAGTCCCCCCAGGAAACCCCCAATCAGCTCCGAAGTGGGCTGGGGCACACTTGAGTCGTCCCTAAGATTGTAAAGTCTAGCATAGAATTTCTCAAAAATAGATGCAATTTCAATCGGGTTCCTCACAGTACGTCCTTTATTATCTATCATTTTTTCAATCGAGCTTTTGACCTCTCTCTCCTTTTTATCTGACGCCGCTAGTAAGGCGCCCGCTTTGTCTCCCGATTCGTATAAACTTGTCTTGGATATACGTAAATATTTTTCGTGACGAAGGAGGAGGAAAGACCTCAGATGGTTCCTAGCTGCTATTACTAGAGACAAAATGGCGGGGGTTGGGTTTACCTTGTTTAGATCCTCTAGTTGCTGTAGGTGATGTAGTAAATCCACCCTCTCCCTGTCTCTCGCCTTCTTAATTTGCGAAGCCTTCTGAAGGAAAATTCCTCTGATATACGTCTTGTGGGAGGCCCAAAGCGTCTCATCCGACACAAGGCCATTATCATTGAGGCGAAAAAATTCAGACAGGAGGGATTTCACCTCCTCTGAGATGTTCTTTTCTGACAGGAGGCCCCGATTTAGTCTCCATATGAATGGGGGCAAAGGATGAGCATCCAGCACGATCCCAAGGGACACCGGGGCATGGTCAGACCAGGTTATTAATCCCACTTCGGCACAGATACAGGTCGACAGAGCTTTGTCATCCACCAGAAAATAGTCTATCCTGGAATAAGACCTGTGCCTGTGTGAAAAGCAGGAGTAGTCTCTTTCGGTAGAGTGGAGGTACCACCACACATCGTGTAGGTGAAATTCACGACAAGTAGTCCAAAGAGAGATTTGAGACAAGATTAAAATCACCACATATGATTTTCATAACAGGTGATAATTCAGTTGCTTTTTCCAACAAGGGACTAAGAAACTTCAATTGGCCCTCGTTAGGCGCATAGGCCATAGTTATAGTAACAGCAACCCCGAAATAGAGCAGTTCAGCACAATATATCTACCCGCGGGATCAGAGAATACATTCAACAGTTGAAAAGGGACAGAATGCTTAATAAAAATACAGACCCCCGCCTTCTTCTTCACACAGTTAGCGAAAAAGGCATGAGGGTATAACCTATGATGCATTCTATGGTTGTCCTCCTGAAGGAGGTGAGTCTCTTGGACGCACAATACATCTGCTTTTTGTTTGAGCACGTCTCTCCAAAAGAGGGACCGTTTATATGGGGAGATTAAACCTCTTACATTGAAAGAAACAATCTTTATACTAGAATCCATAATATAATTACTGTGCATACTTTGGAAATAATGTTAAAAATACATGGATAACTCAGGGAGGGAAAGTAGGGGTAGGATAAAGGGGGCTCGGGGAAAAAGGTAGAAACAAGAAAGAAGGGGAACAGTACAACAGAAAACATGTATGTAAACCTTGCATACATTGCAAAAAATAATTGTGAGGCCTCGCACAGTCCCCACAATAGGATGGGGGGGGAGGGGAAGAGAGGTTGGGTTCAAAGAGGTACAAAACCTCTTATAAACCCAAATAGCAGAAAGTCCCCCAGCCCAATATCAACAGCTGGGCAAACGGCTGCATACAACTCCTCATCAAGTCCTGAGTCAACACCCACCCCAGTAAGCAAAGAGGAGGGGGGAAGAAATAGAGACCGGCGAGGAGAATAAGAGTACCCCTCAGAGAGGTCCCGACTCCATCCGGGGACAACAGATAGTCAGTACAATCAGCCAACCTTCTTCCACTCAGAAGGTGAGGCAGAGCCCCTGGGTCTGGGTCTATTGGTAGGTCGTTTAGGGAGGCCATCTGATTCAGGCGTCAAGTTCAACTGTTTGAGGATCTTTCCCACATGTCTGGGGGATTGAAAGATGTGGGTGGTCCCCTTGTACCTAAACCTGAACCTCACCGGCGTGCCCAGGTGTAGTTTATTCCGTTTTCTCTCAGAACTTTGCAGTAAGGAGCGAATTCTCTCCTGCGTGCCAGTGTCCCCGGCAAGAGGTCAGGAAAAACAGATATTCCAGAGTACAGCGCCGGTAGATCAAAGTTTTGGCGCATCGCCTGCATGATCACATCTCTGGTTTTAGGAGTAGAAAATGAAACCAGGACATCCCTGGGTAGAGACTGGTTGATATGACTTGGTTTGGGGATGCAATATGCTTTGTCTATGAGACAGTCATTGATAGGGGCATCAGGGAGAAGTGTCTGAAAAAAAGACTGTACTTTAGTGGCAGTATCTTCCTCCGCTCCTTCTTCAGCAAAACCCCTGAATCTCAGATTGCCTGCACGCGTTTTGTCCTCTAAATCATAAACTTTCAGACGAAGTTGCTTAAGCTCTCCTTTCATAGAGGAGTAATCTTCAGCTAGTTCATTATGTGCAGTGGCGTACTCCGCCATCTTCTCTTCAATATGATGAGTTCTCTCACCTAAGGCTGCAATATCCTCTCTCAGCTCCCTTAATAAGCCTTTAAAGTCATCCTGCAGCGATTTGTGCAGGGAGCTGATCAGGCACTTTAGGAAACTCTGAGTTACCTGAGTTTCCTCCTCCTCCCTGGCCGAGCGCTCCTCAGGGCTGTGGGAGGGGCGCAATGCAGTGGAGGCAGATGGGGAGTGTGGGGAAGCCGACGCCATGTTGGAAACAGCAGCAGGCAGCTTCTCAGGAGGGAAAAAAATCTGTCACCTTTGAGGCCTCTTGCGGGATGAGTTCCTCGGCATCTCTGCAGTTACAGGGCTAGGACTGGAGTATTTGTGGAGGTCTGGCTGGCGATCTGCCGCTTCAGTGCTGCTTAATCCCAGAGTAAAGGCAGGAGCTCAGCAAAGTGTGAACGGTGCCATTAGCTCCCAGGCCACGCTCCCCCGTTCCCATCTTTAATAACCCAAAACAAAACCCTCCGATGATAATCCACAGGCTGACACACAGGAATGTCCGTTCATAGCGTTCGAGAAAATTACTTCGGATGTGCTTGCGGTGACGTCAGAGTCGTGGTCATCTAAGTTCAGAGTTGACGCGTCAGCTGTAAACACGAATGACCCCAATGAACTGCACCATGGCACCTGGATCCCAGCCATAAAGTGTGCGCTTCCCTCGCTTGCTTATGGTTGTTTACCGAGTGCCGTGATGCAGTTCATCAGGGTCATCTGAGTTCACAGCTGACGTGTCAGCTCTCAACTTAGATGACCCCGACTCTGACGTCAATGCGAGCACATCCAAAGTCATTTTCTCAGCGGTGTGCGCAGTGATGGGCGTTCCTGTGTGTCAGCCTGTGGATTATTGTCAGAGGGTTTGGTTTTGGATTATTAAACATGGGTATTAGGGATATCTTTTGTGTTTTATTGCAAATAAAAGATTATTTTCTCGTTATTGTTTTTTTTAATGTTTGGTAGAGATTCATAGTGGGTAGGTCCAACATTGGCCCAACATTATGAATCTCGGGCAGCTTCAGGCTGCGATTTTCAGCAAGGAGTACCCAGAATGCTTGAATCCAGCCCCCAATAATTAAAAAAAAGAATGGGCTTCCCTGTATTTTGGTTGCAAGCCAAGGTAAAGCCAGGCAGCTGGGAGTGGCAGAACACAGCTGTCCACTTTATCTGTGCTGAGAATCAAAAATACAGTGAAGTGCTATGTCATTTTTTAAAATGATTTATTTATTTTTACAGTACTATGATTTCAGTCGGTAGGTGAGGGGTGGAACAGCCTGTCACAGATGCTGCCACAGAGAATCTGCATCTGTGATTGGCTGTTGGAGTAACCTGAAAACAGCTCATACATTCTAGCATCTACCCTGCGCGACCCCAGAAGTACAAGTGGGAGGATGCCCAGATGCTGGTAAGTGTAATGATTGTTTAATCACCATATTCTTTCTTTTTAAAGGACCCCTGCCCCCATCTCATAACATTAAAGTCAGAGTTTGGGGTTCTAACTCAAGTTTGTGTCATGTTCAGCCCCGAACTCTGACTTTAAAAGCATCTGGTTGGGTCCTCCGAACCTGATCATCATTAGTTACAATCTCAATGGGCCTTGGAACTATATGAAAAAGCCAATGCTATTCATGACTTGCAATAATTGGGGACCTGGTTGTATCTTTTTCATTAAGGCTCATGAACTTCAAGTTACAGCATGGCTTTGTGTTTGTACTTGTTTTATAGAAACTTTATTACAATTTTTTTAAACCTCTATACTGCTAAACAATCAAGAAGTCTGTTTCATTATAATTGTAGATTTACTTGTTAACACTACACCTCTCCCTTGTAACACAAGATAACTGACAGCAGTATTCCCAAATACAGGGGGAAAGAACCATGTGTCACAATCCACAGACCATAGGTTACCATAGACCAAGCTGGATGACAAATGGATGTCAGGTTGCTTGATTGACTGTACTTTTATCCACCAACATTTACAACCATTTAAATATCAAAATACAGGGGAAGGTGAAATAGTGCAGAAGGAAAAACACAGAAATGGTTAAAAAGTAAAGGTACAGTCTCCATCCCTCATGGGTGTCCAAATCAGATAACCTGCTGTGTGACAGGCACAGTATGATATGGGGACACGCCAGATTGAAAGGGTTTTTTGTATAGCATATGGTTAGAGATGGAGTCCGTGGAGGCATGACAGATTTTAAAGTGACAAAGCTTTTGTGCATTTGGATTGAGAATGTTTTTGTTCCTGTCCTTATATATTTTTAACTTTAAGGGGTCCTCTTGCATTTCACATTGCTGGCCAATACTTTGGATTGGTGATCAATATCGGTGGTGGTTCGACACGTCACCCCTACCAATCAGGTGTTATTAGCTTTCTTAGCGGCTGCATGTAGGCATACCCCCATAGCTCTGTACACTGTTTATAGGCTGGGTTCTTCACATCAGCTTCTGTTCTCCACGCCCTGACCTTTAGTCCTCGGCAGCATCTATTACACTATATATAAAGCAGTAGTGTTTCAATCTCCCCATTGTTTGTATCTGGATACATATCTAACACAGCTGATCTGTGCAAGTGCCAGGTGTTGGACCCACACCGATATGATATTCAAGACCTATCAACAGGATTGATCATCAATATCAAATGTCAGGGACACCTTTAATTAAATGGTTTATGTATTCATAGTTAATAGATTATATATAGATTTCAGAGTTATTTTCTCATTAGCGGGAATGTTTCGATGACACCGGGATGGGATTTCCAAGATCTTGTAATGACAGTGGCATGTTGGTTGGCCACATCATACTATAACAGTGACCCATTTAAAGGTCAGCTCCATTTAGCAGCAAAGCGTGATAAAAATAGTGACATATCGTACAGGTCAGATCTAGATCCATTCTCAAGTTAATGTAAGCTGTCCTCTTCTGCCTGGATAGTGACATATCGTACAGGTCAGATCTAGATCCATTCTCAAGTTAATGTAAGCTGTCCTCTTCTGCCTGGATACTAGGCCAAACTCTATATAGTTCTCTAAGATGTACGTAGAGTGCTAACCCATGTAGGATCCACCCTACCAGTCATATTGACTGCTGGGCACGCCTTATATATGTATAGAGAGAGAGAGATGTATATATATATATATATATATATATATATAGTACTATTATGGTAGTTAGATCTAGAGCACTTGATTATCTCATAAGTCAGAACCATGTCTTGCTGATTGTTAATCGACATAGATTGACATATACTCATCCTATGTCGTATGGATAAGCACCGATGGACTGAGGTTCTAGGGTCCATGAAAGGAGATTGCTCTGAGGACCCACTTCCCATCCATACAGAACATGAGTACGTCCACTTATGGGAGATACAACCCATAAGTAATAGATTGTAGTGGCAAGTGACTGCCCTTAATCGTATTCTGATGAACCCTTGAGGTCCATTCTTTAGTTATTTTAGGAACTGGTGACTCGTCATGAGCTCAATTCTTTCATCAACATTTGTATGAAGCCCAGAGCCCCTTACATAATTAGGCTCATGGATATAATAAGAGACAGCCTTTACCTCATATTAATTTCCACCCATATCAAGCTGTGTCTGTAGGAGAATGGGAGCAGTGACACTCTTGTCCAGTGAGCTGTGAACGACTTAATGATCTGACTGGGCTTGGAAGAGTCTAGAGAATTGCATCACTGGCGGGGAGCAAGATTTAACTATTCAGTGGAGTAATCTAACTTTACTTCTACCATGTGTAGTTCCACGTCCTGGCTTTTGTTCTGTGTTGAACATCCATCATATCAACATTATTCCTTCCATGTGTCTTTTTATATATGTCTAATGTATTTTACCTCTTCAATCACAACCCATTTCCACCATAGACAATGTTCTGCTCCAGTACATTTTGCTCTGGTACCGTATATACTCGTGTATAAGCCGACCCGTGTATAAGCCGACCCCCCTACTTTTGCCCCAAAAATCTGGAAAAACCTATTGACTCGTGTATAAGCCGAGGGTGGACCCCAGCACAGGTATACAGCCCCAGCAGTGTGGTATACAGGCCCCCCCCAGTGGTATACAGGCCTCCCCAGTGGTAGTATACAGCAGCCCCAGTGGTAGTATATAGCATCCCCAGCAGCCCCAGTGGTACTATATAGCATCCCCAGTGGTAGTATATAGCATCCCCAGCGGTAGTATATAGCATCCCCAGCAGTAGTATATAGCATCCCCAGCAGCCCCAGTGGTAGTATATAGCATCCCCAGCAGCCCCAGTGGTAGTATATAGCATCCCCAGCAGCCCCAGTGGTAGTATATAGCAGCCCCAGCAGCCCCAGTGGTAGTATACAGCAGCCCCAGTGGTAGTATACAGCAGCCCCAGTGGTAGTATATAGCATCCCCAGCAGCCCCAGTGGTAGTATATAGCATCCCCAGCAGCCCCAGTGGTAGTATATAGCATCCCCAGCAGCCCCAGTGGTAGTATATAGCATCCCCAGCAGCCCCAGTGGTACTATATAGCATCCCCAGTGGTAGTATATAGCATCCCCAGCAGCCCCAGTGGTAGTATATAGCATCCCCAGCAGCCCCAGTAGTAGTATATAGCATCCCCAGCAGCCCCAGTGGTAGTATATAGCAGCCCCAGTGGTAGTATACAGCAGCCCCAGTGGTAGTATACAGCAGCCCCAGTGGTAGTATATAGCATCCCCAGCAGCCCCAGTGGTACTATATAGCATCCCCAGCAGCCCCAGTGGTAGTATATAGCATCCCCAGCAGCCCCAGTGGTAGTATATAGCATCCCCAGCAGCCCCAGTGGTAGTATATAGCAGCCCCAGCAGCCCCAGTGGTAGTATACAGCAGCCCCAGTGGTAGTATATAGCATCCCCAGCAGCCCCAGTGGTAGTATATAGGAGCCCAGCAGCCCCAGTGGTAGTATACAGGAGCCCTAGTGGTAGTATACAGGAGCCCAAGCAGCCCCAGTGGTAGTATACATCAGCCCCAGATGTATATACAGCCCCAGAGGTAGTATACAGCCCCAGTGGTAGTATACATCAGCCCCAGAGGTATATGCAGCCCCAGTGGTAGTATACAGGAGCCCAAGCAGCCCCAGTGGTAGTATACAGCAGCCCCAGTGGTAGTATATAGCAGCCCCAGTGGTAGTATATAGGAGCCCTAGTGGTAGTATACAGGAGCCCAAGCAGCCCCAGTGGTAGTATACATCAGCCCCAGATGTATATACAGCCCCAGAGGTAGTATACAGCCCCAGTGGTAGTATACATCAGCCCCAGAGGTATATGCAGCCCCAGTGGTAGTATACAGGAGCCCAAGCAGCCCCAGTGGTAGTATACATCAGCCCCAGATGTATATACAGCCCCAGTGGTAGTATACAGCCCCAGTGGTAGTATACATCAGCCCCAGTGGTAGTATACAGGAGCCCAAGCAGCCCCAGTGGTAGTATACATCAGCCCCAGATGTATATACAGCCCCAGTGGTAGTATACAGCCCCAGTGGTAGTATACATCAGCCCCAGAGGTATATGCAGCCCCAGTGGTAGTATACAGCCCCAGTGGTACTATCCAGCAGCCCCAGAGGTATATACAGCCCCAGTATTAATAAACAGCCCCCCCCTCCTTATCATGGCCCCCCAGGCTGCGGCAGCTGTCAAAATAACAAACAGTTTATACATCACCTTCCGACGCAGCTTCTCCGCTCCTCCGGTCCTCCGCTCGCCGGCTGCTTCTTCTTTCTTGTTGTGCCGACTTCTGTGACCGCGCGCAGGAAATGACGTCATCTCCTGCGCCCGGTCACATGACACCGGCACAAGAAGAAAGAAGAAGCCGGCGAGCGGAGGACCGGAGGAGCGGAGAAGCTGCGTCGGAAGGTGATGTATAAACTGTTTGTTATTTTGACAGCTGCCGCAGCCTGGGGGGCCATGATAAGGAGGGGGGGGGCTGTTTATTAATACTGGGGGACCCATATTAAGGAGGGGGGCTGTGCAGTGCAATATGCACGGCATCCCCCCGCTGTTGATGGACGGGGGGATGCCGTGCATATTCATTGCACTAATGAGGCGGCCCCACGTGACCGCCTGCGGTCACCGCGGCCCCCTCCTGCCTCCTCCAGCTCCCGGTCACAGCCCCCCCCCACAGCATTACCGTATAGACCCGTGTATAAGCCGAGGGGGGGACTTTTCAGCCCAATTTGTGGGCTGAAAAACTCGGCTTATACACGAGTATATACGGTACATACCTGATATATGCTTTTATCATCTATTATTCAATTCAGCACAAGATACTTGCAAAAATAAGTTTCATATAAATATAGGGGGGAAGTGGGTGGTACCGGGGTATTCCTTACATGGACATTTATGGCATGCTATAGCAAGATATATCATTCAAAATCTGTAATTTCAGTGTCTGATCATTGTGGGTCCTAGAATCCCCATCTATCAGTGCAAAGACCACTCTGAAGTCTGCAGCTCCTGCATGAGCTGCACATATAGGGCAGTGTACGGGTTCAATATAACTCTATGTGTCCATACACCGCTCTGTGAGAGTGAATGTACAGACCCATAGACAATATTAAACCCATACACCGCTGTGTGTGTGCAGCTCAAGCCGGAGCTGAGGACTTTAGATCAGTGATTTGAGCAATTGGTGGTTGCTTCAGGACCTGTACCCCATAAAAAAGATTGCATAGTTATACTTTAAGTCAGGGGTGGGGAACTCCAGGCCTCGAAGGCCTCTAACAGGTCATATTATCAGGATTTCTTTAGCATTGCACAGGGTTTGGAATGATTACCAGTGCAGGTAATTATATTATCATCTGTGCAATACTAAGGAAATCCTGAGAATATGATCTGTTGGCGGCCCTCGAGGCCTGGATTCCCCACACCTGACTTAAAGTCATTGGATCTTCAAACTCTAAATCAGTGGTTCTTAACCTTGTTTGAGGTACCCAACCCACCAGTTTCATATACACATTCACCGAACCCTTCTTTAGTGATAAATCTATATGCAGCCATCGGGAGTGTGTTGACCTCCGTCGCGGAGGCTCCGCCAAAACCCTGAGATCGACACACCATGCCCCTGGGGTTCGATCGAACCCCGGTTAAGAACCACTGCTCTAGATGGAAACCACTAAAATCTAATGTCAATGAGGACAGTGGATGGCTATTGGTGATTGTAAAATTCTATGGAGGTTGGAGAGGCTAGATATACTTCTAGACACAGACATTCTCCTAAGTCAGTAATGGGAAAGTCTTCAATGAATACAGATTTTACCCCAATTGAGAATTTTACTAATGACTGATCAATTCTGGCAGAGAAATAATTACATTTGTCTGATCAGATATATTACAAAGTTACTTATTTTCATGTGTACTAAAGATTTATGAACTAAAAATGAAAACGATGATTATTCTTTAAGTCCTATACTGGCATACAACGTGATGATTAGTAAAAATAACTTCATATACTATGTTTGATATCAATACAAAATTAAGTTTTCTTATCACTTTGCCTGATGATCCTCATTTCCTATCACTTTCATCTTATTCGCATCATGGATGTTTTTTCCGGTTTCTGGATTATAAAGTTTCCTGTAGAATACACCTTGGACCCACATTTTATTACTTACACATCATCACGTCAGTGGAACTATAAAAGGCAATTTACTCCTGTCCCTCTAGAGAGGATCCAAGAATAAAGCAGGATAGTCGGGGATATTCTAAATGTAATGGATTGTTGTATTATCTTGAGTTTCCCTTAGCTATAGACACACACATTTATTCTTTCCAGAGGTTATCAAAAATTAGTAAGCATTATTAAAAAGGTAGATCAGTTCCAAACCTTCAAATAAACCACATAAAACATATAAAACATTTTAAACTGTAAAATAATTGGATTGCTGGATGCACCGGTTAATAGTGAACATGATCTCTAAACAAATTATGCTACTCATCGCCTTTAGAAGAATTAATGGCTCAGTTATTTCACTTTTTTGGTCAGCAGCACCCAGACTGAAGGAGGGGACCCCCCTAGGGTCCATACTCAGGGAGGGAACCCTGGTCCATTTACCGGGGCGCTGGTTCTGAAGACGCGGGACAGGGAGTTCAGCCCCTGAGCCGTAACACCGGAGGTCGTGGATCCATCTACCGGCCCAGACACCGTGTCAGAAAGGAAACCAGTCACACCAGGATAACCCACCGGGGTTTGAGCTCGCCCCAACAGGCCTGGTACTAAGCGGGCTGTTCCCGGACAGGCAGTAGCAGCAGGACATGGGTTAGAAACAAGGAAGGCATTCCACGGGAGACTCTAGGAGATCCTGCAGCCCACTGCGACTACACGCCCAACTATCCTTACTTAACAACGGCTATTTTCTGTGAACTGTACTACCATCAGCATCGTTCCAGTAAAGTACCCGGGTAGAGTGACAGAGTCTCTGTGTGCTTATTCACTGCTGCACTGCAACTTACTTATCTCTATCATCAGCACTTCCATCACTACAAGTGCATCCCTGCCCCGGAGGGCCAGCTCTACCTGCAGGGAGCTGTACCATCTCGGATGCTGTACCATCGCCTTCCGGAGGTCTGAAGCAGCGCTGGTGCTACATCACCAGAATCTGCGGGTGGCGTCACGGTAAACTTTTAAACTTTTATTCCCACATCAACTACCCCCTTTTTAGTTGACCACCAGGGCCACGGGTCTGGGCAGGCCACCAGTGACATCCTTAACCGCAGCAGAGGGCCCAGATACCCGAGTCCCCATAGCCTGGGCTAGTCAGAAGTGCTAGGGCCCATAGGAGGAATTGATTTCACAAGGTCCACCCTACTGCTACTCTACATAGACATTTAAGGCTGGCTTCACACCACGATTCAATCCGATCCGGGGCTGTCAGGGATGAACCTGACAGCCCTGGACCGGATTTGCAAACAGAACTGGAGGGCAAATCTGCCCTCTGGTCCTGTTTGTAGCTAGATGCAGCCAAGTTCAGCTGTCCCCTGCGAAATGGTGCTGAAGCGCTTCACAGGGGACAGCTCCCTGGTGCTGAAGTTCAGCGTAGCTAACGCTGAACTTCACCCGCAGGTGTTTGGTTCCCGGATCCTCCCGGAGACTCCCATGTTGGGGAGCGCCGGATTGCCCCGTCCGGGAGGATCCAATTTGGGGAGATTTTTCTCCCCGGACACAAAAATGCTGCAAGGACAAAAATCCGAATTCCCTTGGATCATCCCGGACAGATGGAAACCGGATGGCAGATAGTTGCCATCCGGCCCCATAGGGCTGCACTACAGTAAAATCGGGTCCGGGGCTGTCAAGTTCACGGATTTAACCGTGATGTGAAGCCAGCCTTACCTGTTCATTCTCCAGCCTCATGTACGTGAGACACAATGCAAGTGTGTAAAGCCTCATTCACACATCAGAACTTTTGATCAGTGTTCCATCAGTACGGTATTTGTCAAAACCAGGAGTGTCTCCAAAACAAAGTTTTTCTCTGTAAGATCTGTTCCTTGCTTTGGCATATAAACATTGATGTAACAATACTGATGTGTAAATGTGGTGTAAAACAGCACTGGGAAGTTTACTAAAAGCAGAGATTGACTTTGCTCTCTTTTAAAAAAAGCCCCACTCCCACATATAGTCCATATAGCCTAGTCCCCCCTCCCTCACATATAGCCTAGTTCCTCCTCTCCCACATATATCCTATGTAGCCAAGTTCCTCCCTCTTCCACATATAACAAATATAGCCAAGTCTCCTCTTCCACATGGAGCACATATAACCAAGTCCCTCCTCTCCACATATAGCCTATGTGATGAGCCACAGGCGAGACGCCAGATGTTACAGTGGCCTAGCTGGAATATATAGTTCCACTGGCAGCAAATGGAAATGTCACATTACCTGAAGTGGGTAGTTTAAGTGGGTAGACACTTCCCTTGTGTCCACAACAATTGTCAAAGCAGGAGGATGCACTTATAGTGATGGTATATGACCACCCGGGGGCACTCCTGTAGTGGTGAGGTCTGGGTGCAGATGTTGTATATGACCCTGGGGGCTCTCTTATAGTGGTGATGTCTGGGTGCAGGTGTTGTATATGACCCCTTGGCGGCGCTCCTGTAGTGGTGAGGTCTGAGTGCAGGTGTTGTATATGCCACCTGGGGATGCTCCTGTAGTGGTGATATCTGGGTGCGGGTATTGTATATGTGCCGCCCAGCTTAGGGGACAGGGATACCCGGCGCAGGGTCCCTTTCCTTGGGGGAGTCACTGGTGGCTGGACCCAGGCCGTGGCCCCAGGCTGGCACACTCCTAAAAGGGGGTATTTACAGGGGATTTAGAAGTTTATATAATTTATAAAGTTTGTAGATGTTATTGTCGTGACGCCACCCGGAATAATGTGGCTATATATGGCCACCGCTGCCTTGTACTGGCCAGGGGATGATGGTGAGAGGCAGCTGAGATGGTATAGCCCTTTTCCGGGTAGGGCTGTAGGGTCCCCTGGACAGGTGATGTTAAAGTTAATGATGGATGAAGATGGAAGTATGGTGAGGAGATGTTAAGGACACAGACACTTACTTGATTCACAGCAAATTCTCTCAGCGGTGATGGTCCCAATCCTGGATAGATGGTAGCTGTTAAATCAGAGGCTGAGGCACAGATGAGGTTTAACTGGTTTACTTTCAACCAAACTATAATACAACAAGTCCCGTCTCCGGAGTCTGCAATAGGGGTTCAGTTGCTCAGGCCCCACTGGGTCCTTTACCTCCTGCTTGCGCTGTCTATGCGGCCCTGCTGCCGTGTGTGAACTCGCTGCCGGCCCAAATCTGTCCTCTCTGGGTCCCACTCAACAGGCAACTTGAGTCCTTTGTCTCTCTCTGCTTACCCCCTCCGGGAGTACTGCTGAACTCTTAGTATGTTGCTGTGTCTGGCCCTGTAAGCTTGTTGTTACCTCACGTTGTCCGGTTGCTGTATTATATATAACTAATGCAGCCACGGATCCGGTATCCGTAGCTGCGCTTTTTTTATCTAGGGTAGATAATGATGCTACCCGATTCTGAAAGTGTTCCTCTTATCAGTTTTCTCCTCCTCAGACCGATGGCTTGGCCCTGGAAATTGTCAGTCAGTTCTCAGGAACTCAATGCAGCTCCTGTCACTCTGAGCTCCTGGCTCCAACTGTCTGAAAATTTACCTCAGACCAGTGTTTTATCTCTAGGGAAGTCTCTGGTGTCTCTGGAGCTCCCCCTACTGGCCAAAGGTGGTAGTGCAGTGGCTTGGCTTTCTAAGTGAGTGCAACTATTATGATCTTATACTGTGGCTAATACCCGCAGGGGCGCCACATATATGTGACCCGCCCCAGAGTATGGGATACTCGGAATCAGGCTGTCATACAGTTCCGGGGAGTCATAGGGGTTGAGACCCGGTTTCGTGGCCCTGGGGATAGCTGAAAAAGGGGGATTCTGGCTCGGTAGTGAAAGGGGTGATAGATAAGGGAGTTATTCTTGACACCTCATGTGGTATGTGGCTATAGGTGACCACCGCTGCTGCAGAACCTTGTGGATGATGGACGGGCAGCTGAGATGGAGCGGCTCCCCACGGGCGGAGTAGGTCCCCGGGGCAGTAGTAAAGGTGTAGGGTGCAGGATGGAGGGTGGGCAAATAACTGATGTCCACAGCAATGAATGTTTCCTTTACCCTTACTTGTCCGTCACAGGTACAATCGACTCACTCCATGGCTGTTCTGACTCACCCCATCTCCAGGCCTAAAATTTTATATGGAAGCTCCCCTTAAGCTGGGTTCTAGAGCTTCCCCTTCTGGTCTGGAGACTGGAAAGTGTTGGATGCTGTGTCACCTGAGTAAGGAACCCCCTTTTTGCTTCCAGGCGTGACATCACCCCCTGTGAGGGAGGCAATGCCATTGTTGCAACCAGACCCCTGGGGTGCTACATATGATCCCCATGGGAGCTCCTGTAGTGGTGTATCTGGGTGCAAGTGTTGTATATGACCTCCAGGGGCGCTCCTGTAGTGGAGATGTCTGAGTTCAGGTGTTGTATATGACCCCCGGCAGCGCTCATGTAGTGGTGATGTTGGGTGCAGGTGTTGTATATGAACCCTGAGGGTGCTCCTGTAGTTTTGATGTCTGGGTGCAGGTGTTGTATATGCCATTACACAACCTGACTACCTGGGTTCACCCGCTCGCTCTGGGACCGAGGTGTGTTGGGTGTGTTTGTGGGTGACTGGATGTACTGCTGCAAACCTATAGTGGTGATCGGGCCGCAGGGGCGCCTCACAATCATTGCACCCAACACCATCCTGACACCATGCCAGGAAATCCTTGGCGGACCCTATTGGAGGGAAGGCCCCGATTCTCATGCTGGAGGTGGGAAGAGTTAGAGGGGGTGGGAGAGTAGAGAAAAGTGTGGATTGAGAAGGAGAGTGGGAAGGAGTCCTAGGGGGCACGGGAGTGAGGAATCACCTGTGGCGCCCCGAATCCACGGCCGGCTGGAGGCGGGTGGAGGGACTAGGTTGCAAGATCTAGTGGAAGGACTGTATGCCTTAGCTAGGAAATCAGAGGCCTTCAGATTGCAAATAAGGTGGCCGAAGTGTGGCGCCCCTGCGTCCAGGAGGCCACAAAGGGAACTGCAGCCAGGAAGGTAGGACGACAGGTGAACACCAACACCCTCACAGCCCATACACCCATGTAGCAGTAGAGGGCAGCACCCAACTCGGAGCCTGGGAACTCTAGGCAGGCGAGGGGTGGTGGGTTTAGATATAGTGGGTGGGCAAACACGTAGTCAGGTGACAGAGGGTAGAAATAGTGAAGGGGGAGGAGAAAGGAGTCAGTAGGCCGGTGTAGGCTGAGATGAAAAGACTGAATCACACGTCCTGGACGAGTGGGGTGTAAGGAGCGCAGAATCTGAAAGAGCCAGTGCGAGCCGCAGAGAGAAAGCACGTCCAAAGCCAGCACCCCGGGAGTGTGAGGAAAGAGAGGGACGGTGATTCCGGGCCCTAGAACCACGGCCGAGGCGGCAGACTGCAGGCGGAGTAGCCCTCCTATGATACCGAAGACACAGTAGAGAGAGCCTGGTAGAGCCTCACACGGGAGGACTGCTGGAGGCTAGGCTAAAGTAGAGTGTCGGCTCTAGAGGGGACCGCAGATTTACCCGGCATCCCCAGACAACCGACGGGGGACCACAACTACACGTTAGGGTCCCTACCCCCAAGGGCAGGGAGCTCAGTGACAACCCGGAGGACCCACAGGGGCCCGAGTCACCGCCATACTGTCCGGAGACGCACACTAAGTGACCAAGAGAGAGAACAGAAAGCCTGGAAAGGACAGAGAGACAGAGTGAGGGGTCATAGAGGACGTAACCTGGCTGCAGGGAGTAAAGAGACCCGGATGGGAAAGTGTGCCCGTGTAAAGGCTGTAACTTGTGAACTGTACTTGAGAACTTTGAGAAGTAAACACGGTGAACCCTGAATCTGACTCCCTTGCCTATCTCTGCCTGAACACGACTCCCTCCATACAGGTTTGCAGCAGATCCCCACCTGGAGAGCCACAGCTTAGAGGCTCCATCGCTGAAGGAGGATTCCTGCAGCATCTGGACAGTAAGTGTACTACACTCAGCACAAGGTCTGCACACTACATCATAGACTTTACCAACACTGCCCCGGGGAACTCAGTTCTGCCCACGGAGAACTATTCCATCCTAGCTGCCATTACATCATCCCGGAGGTTCTGAGGCAGCGGTGGCCCCAATACTGGACACACACTGTGGGTGGCGTCACGACTGACATTATCCCCTGTAAATACGCCCTTTTATTTGCCAGGGCCCGGGACACGGTCCGGACCAGGATCACCCGTGACTTCCCCAATTGCAGACCTGGTCCGGTACCGAGTACCCTCGTCCCAGTGGGCTCGACAGAAGCCGTGGACCCATCCAGGCACAGTGGCTAGGGTCAGAGGACGTGCCTGGCTGTCGCTCGACAGGGCCCGCAGCCACCTGCCTTGGGATGTGGTAGGCCACGAAGATGCAGGAAAGATCAGCGAGGGAGAGAGTCAACCGGGAAAGTCTTATGGAAAGGTGTCTTGGTGGAGCAGCCCCAAATCAACTGAGAGCTGGCTAAGCTGCGTCCTGGGAGAGCACATCACCCGGCTGGATCGTACTTGCCTGATCAACAAGTAAAAGGTACTGAACTGCATTCCCAGTGTCCTCCAGTTATTACCACGCCTACCCTGCTACCTCCCGCAGAACATCATCACTGCCCCCATCATCTTCCAGTGCCTTATTGTCCATCCCTGGGGCCATGCTCCATCTGTGGGGAGCGATACAATCCCGACTGCACTACCATCTGCCCGGCGGTCATAATCTGCAGCGTCGTTCCTAGCCGAACAACACAGGTGGCATCACGAATATCCCCTGTAAATACTACCCTTTTAACTGCACGGTAAGGGCCATGGAGCCGGGTCACCGCCATCGTGATTTCCCAAAGAACTGACCAGCCCGGTTCCGAGTACCCCACGGCCCTGGTGGGTGTCGCAGATGTCTGGGTGCAGGTGTTGTATATGACTCCGGGGGCTCCTGTAGTGGTGATGTCTGGGTGCAGGTGTTGTGTATGACTCCGGGGGCTCCTGTAGTGGTGATGTCTGGGTGCAGGTGTTGTATATGACCCCCGGGGTGCTGCTGTAATGTCGATGTCTGGGTGCATGTGTTTTATATGACTTCGGGGGCTCCTGTAGTGGTAATGTCTGGGTGCAGGTGTTGTCTATGACCCCCGGAGGCACTCCTGTACTGATGATGTGTTGGTGCAGGTGTTGTATATGACTTCGGGGGCTCCTGTAGTGGTGATGTCTGGGTGCAGGTGTTGTCTATGACCCCCGGGGGCACTCCTGTACTGGTGATTTGTGGGTGCAGGTGTTGTATATGACCCCCCGGGGCACTCCTGTACTGGTGATGTGTGGGTGCAAGTGTTGTATATGACTTTGGGGGCTCCTGCAGTGATGATGTCTGGGTGCAGGAGTTGTATTGCCCGTGATGTTTGTGCAATTACAAGCAGCCAGACTTGTAAACATAACACTTTACTGAAGGGAATAACACTAGTGGCGACATACTAGTGGTATGGAGCTACTCACGGTTTTGACGCTACCGTCCTCTATTGCGGGAGGTCGGGCACACAAAGCTTGTGACATGAAAATCACGATGCTCTGGTTCTGGTTGGTGGTCAATAGAAAACCAGCAGGAGGCACCTGTTCAGCCTCATCTCTCCTGGCTGTAAGAAGCTTCACTCCTTTATATGGAGAGAATGATGTCTCCTCAGCATGGACTGGGATAGAGATCCTGGTAACAGTAGTGCTTCCCCCCTCTCTCCTGACTACACTGACTAGAAACCAGCTCCAGTTGGTGTGAGAGGCCTGAGGTGGAGGCTCCTACCACTGGTGCTATGGCAGCTACTTATGAGGAGAATGATGTAACTTTTATACACACACATTAACCACTAGATGGCAGCACAGTACAATGAAGAATATACATCTATCTGTCCTCACTGTACGGACATCACACACAGCGTATATGAAAGATTTCCTAACTCACAGTGCACAAAGTTATTCTGGCACACTGGAACAAATCTACTGCCACACAACAACTGTGTCACACAGCAGCAGTAAAATAGGTACTGGGATACCACATCTACAGTATATAGCTTAGTCCCTTCTTCTACATATAGCCTATATAACCTTGTCCCCTCCTCCACATATAGGCTATATAGCCTAGTTCCCCCCCTCCTACATATAGCATATATAGCAGAGTGTTCCCTTTCCTATATACAGTTAGGGCCAGAAATATTTGGACAGTGACACAATTTTCGCGAGTTGGGCTCTGCATGCCACCACATTGGATTTGAAATGAAACCTCTACAACAGAATTCAAGTGCAGATTGTAACGTTTAATTTGAAGGGTTGAACAAAAATATCTGATAGAAAATGTAGGAATTGTACACATTTCTTTACAAACACTCCACATTTTAGGAGGTCAAAAGTAATTGGACAAATAAACATAACCCAAACAAAATATTTTTATTTTCAATACTTTGTTGCGAATCCTTTGGAGGCAATCACTGCCTTAAGTCTGGAACCCATGGACATCACCAAACTCTGGGTTTCCTCCTTCTTAATACTTTGCCAGGCCTTTACAGCCACAGCCTTCAGGTCTTGCTTGTTTGTGGGTCTTTCCGTCTTAAGTCTGGATTTGAGCAAGTGAAATGCATGCTCAATTGGGTTAAGATCTGGTGATTGACTTGGCCATTGCAGAATGTTCCACTTTTTTGCACTCATGAACTCCTGGTTAGCTTTGGCTGTATGCTTGGGGTCATTGTCCATCTGTACTATGAAGCGTCGTCCAATCAACTTTGCAGCATTTGGCTGAATCTGGGCTGAAAGTATATCCCGGTACACTTCAGAATTCATCCGGCTACTCTTGTCTGCTGTTATGTCATCAATAAACACAAGTGACCCAGTGCCATTGAAAGCCATGCATGCCCATGCCATCACGTTGCCTCCACCATGTTTTACAGAGGATGTGGTGTGCCTTGGATCATGTGCCGTTCCCTTTCTTCTCCAAACTTTTTTCTTCCCATCATTCTGGTACAGGTTGATCTTTGTCTCATCTGTCCATAGAATACTTTTCCAGAACTGAGCTGGCTTCTTGAGGTGTTTTTCAGCAAATTTAACTCTGGCCTGTCTATTTTTGGAATTGATGAATGGTTTGCATCTAGATGTGAACCCTTTGTATTTACTGTCATGGAGTCTTCTCTTTACTGTTGACTTAGAGACAGATACACCTACTTCACTGAGAGTGTTCTGGACTTCAGTTGATGTTGTGAACGGGTTCTTCTTCACCAAATAAAGTATGCGGCGATCATCCACCACTGTTGTCATCCGTGGACACCCAGGCCTTTTAGAGTTCCCAAGCTCACCAGTCAATTCCTTTTTTCTCAGAATGTACCCAACTGTTGATTTTGCTACTGCAAGCATGTCTGCTATCTCTCTGATGGATTTTTTCTTTTTTTTCAGCCTCAGGATGTTCTGCTTCACCTCAATTGAGAGTTCCTTTGACCGCATGTTGTCTGGTCACAGCAACAGCTTCCAAATGCAAAACCACACACCTGGAATCCACCCCTGACCTTTTAACTACTTCATTGATTACAGGTTAACGAGGGAGACGCCTTCAGAGTTAATTGCAGCCCTTAGAGTCCATTGTCCAATTACTTTTGGTCCCTTGAAAAAGAGGAGGCTATGCATTACAGAGCTATGATTCCTAAACCCTTTCTCCGATTTGGATGTGGAAACTCTCATATTGCAGCTGGGAGTGTGCACTTTCAGCCCATATTATATATATAATTGTATTTCTGAACATGTTTTTGTAAACAGCTAAAATAACAAAACTTGTGTCACTGTCCAAATATTTCTGGCCCTAACTGTATATAGCATATATACAATGGGTACAGAAAGTATTCAGACCCCTTTACATTTTTCACTCTTTGTTTCATTGCACCCATTTGGTAAATTCAAAAAAGTTCATTTTTTTCTCATTAATGTACACTCTGCACCCCATCCTGACTGAAAAAAACAGAAATGTAGAAATTTTTGCAAATTTATTAAAAAAGAAAAACTGAAATATCACATGGTCATAAGTATCAGACCCTTTGCTCACATTTAAGTCACATGCTGGCACCTCTGCAGAAGAGGTATAATTTAGCAAAGCTTTTCATTGCTCTGGTAATCTGCATCCTTGCAGCACACTCCCTTCATCTCATGCTGTGCTGGCACTAGGTATTAGAGTCAAACTAATATCTGTGTTAGGGCCCTTTCACATCAGCGTTTATTTGAAATCGCGGCAGATCCGGTGAAAAAAACGCATCTGCCGCGATTGCCGCATAACCGCTGCACTTGCGGCGCGGTTGCGGTAATCCCCATAGAAAGTATAGGGGGACTATCATTGGCACCTATCCTGCATAGGACTCCATTATCTAGCACCAGCACATGAGGAGAAGGAGGGAGTGTGCTTCTATGGATGCAGATTAGCTCAGCAGTGAAACTGTACTAGGGTAGTATCTGGAGGAGCCTTCCATCTCTTCCCAGTGTCAGTCCTACAGTGGGGCCCACTAGGGGATTCTCCGATTTCGGTCAACGAGTCCTAGCCTGCATGTGAATCAGTGTAAACTTCTGAGAAATACTAATTATTCTGTTACTTTAAAGTTTTAAAAATTAAACGAGGAAACAAAGTGCCCATGGAAAGCTATATGGACTAAGTGCCAGCTCAAAAAGGGGAACCACACCCCTGTTTGTACAATGTACAAGAAATACAGCGAATGCAAGGAAACTAACCAGACCATATGTTGGTACAATTGAAACAACAAATACCCTCACCATGGCCCTGAGCCACTCCCACCCTGATTATTGTAATTCTCTATTAATTGGCCTCCCCCTCACTAGGCTTTCCCCTCTCCAGTCCATCATTAATGCGGTAGCCAGGGTCTCCTATCTGGCTAACCGTTACTCGGATGCTTCCACTCTGTGCCAGTCATTGCACTGGATACCCATACACTATAGGATCCAATTCAAATTGCTTGTTCTCACTCACAAAGCTCTTCACAGTACAGCACCTCCCTACCTCTCCACCATCATCTATGCCTAACACCCCACCCATTCTCTTGGCTCTGGAAGCGACTTTAGACTAACATCTGCACTAAACCAAACCTCCAATTCACGGCTCCACGACTTTTCCCGAGCTACACCAACTCTCTGGAATGCTCTACCCCAAGAAATTAGGTCTATCCAGAATTTACATAGTTTCAGGCACATCTCTTTAGGGCGACCTATCACATCCCCTAGTCAAAGTCACTCAGATATAGGGTATTCACCACACCAGACTCAAAAGCTTTACAAAGAAAGGCTGGAGGCCACTCATGCAGCTTTTATCTATTCCCCACTTCCTTAAGTTGGCTGCACCATCATTGTAAATAAGCCCCAGTTCTTTGTGTCACAATACCTCACTGTAGATTGTAAGCTCTTATGAGCAGGGCTGTCATTATTTTGCTTTAATTATTGTATTCTTTGATAAATGTTACTTATGACTGTTTGTATATGTCCCCTATGAATTGTAAAGTGCTGTGGAATATGTTGGCGCCATAAAAATAAAGATTAATATTGTTATTTTTATTATTATTATTATTATTATTATTAAAATGAAGGTGCATGTTCACACTATGGCAATTTAACAGCCATAAGTAAGTGTGCAGTACCTCTGTGGCGCCCCTGCAGTCTGGTCGCCACAGAGGTACTGCATCTAAGCCCTATGGCTCCCATGTAAGGAGGGGACCCAAACTCCAGACACACGAACACCTGCACCCAATACCCATCCTAACCCTAGGCCAGGAGATCTTGGGCAGATCCTTTTTGGGGAGGGTCCCATCTGCTACCAAGTACCCCCCGGCCCTTGCAGGCGTAATGTAAATAATGTACTTAGTTAACACTATTTTGATAAAAAAAATGTAAAAGCTATCCCATTGTGACAAGGTGTACCCAATCTGGTCAGTCCTATCTGTAATATTAAACATATCTATGTGACCTCAATATAGATGGGGTATATAGCAGGGCCCAGGCCTGACTGTTCAGACATCTGTCTATGGAAAGCTATATTGACAACTTGCTACATCAAAAATTACACCTAGTTGAGGAGTAAGTGTTATATAGCCAGAATCAGAGTCTCTGGTCTTACTGAGGCGCCCCTGAGGGTCCAGTCGCCACAAAGGTGCTACACCTCAGGCAGAGGTGTGGTGCCCTACTCTCAGGTAAGGCGGGAACACTACTTGGTTCCCACACATCACAACACCACACCACTCTAGACCAGGGGATATGGGCGGATCCTATTGAGGGAAGGCCCCATTACCGGCTGGGTAGAGGGTGTGGGTGGAGGAAGAGGAGTAGGGGAGCAACTGGAAGTAAGTGCAGAGATAAAAAGAGGAAGAACAGGAAGGAAGGAGAGCAAAGGGGTGAGGAGTTCAGTTGGAGGGAGCCGTTGGAGACAGCAGGAGTGGGAGGAAGAGACGTCCTGGGGACTGGAGCCGGAGAAGCTCGTCCCAGAGAAAGGAGTAGAGAGAGAAGCTCCAGCGAGGAGGAAGGATCTCTGAAGGGAGGCTCTGTCCAGGGAAGTGGGACTACCTCGGGTCGCCATGGAGCCCTGGCTGAAGGGACCCCTTTCCAGTGACTGCCCGGAGGGACTAGCTGGAGGAGCTAGGCCACAGAGGGGACCGGCCCCAGACTAGTGGATAAGACTGTAAGATACAGTTAGCAAACCGGCCGCAGCAGCCACAACTACACAAAATTGCTGAAAAGGTGGCCACATAGGACCAAGGGGACAGAGAGAGTATGTCACCCAACAGGGCCCGAGGCCACTGGCTTGCGACACTACGTGTGAGGTGCGGGGCAGGAGGGCGAGCGCCAGCACAAGAGTCGACCTGGAGAGGTACACACGAAGGGGGTACCGGACAAGTGCCACTAATCTACCCGGGAGTGGTTGGATCCCTTGCTCAGAGGACATGGCACCCGGCTGGCTGGTGTACCTACAAACTGTGAGTAAACTGTGAAGACTGCACCGATCTGTGTCCTCTAATTTATTTACTGCATCACCTGCCCTGCACTACATTGATAACATCAGCTAATAGACTTTGTAACTACCCTGGGGCCACGCTCTACCCATGGAGAGCGATAACAGCTCTGCTCCATCACCAACTGCCCCAGTGGACCTGAACCGCAGCGTCGGCCATCCATCCAATTGCTGAAAACCACGGGTGGCGTCACAAATTAATCCCATATAAACTTTCCCTCATTTTTATGACACCGCCAGGGTCACGATGCCGGGTGAGCAACCGTGACTTCCCTAAGAGAATGTGAAGGCCCAGTTCCGAGTACCCCAAGGTCCTGGTGGGCATGTCACTACATTATGCTGCTCTCAGATTAGGTAGCAAAACCTTGGTAACAGTTCCCTTTAATGCTTAGACTCTTCGATTCCAATGTTTAATATGTGAGAGGGCATCAAATCCCCAATGGGACTTTCATAGCAGTCATGTGTAATCCTGCAAAGTGTGCATGGTGCATAGTACGAAACATTCTAATTCTAATGATCATTCTAACCTATCTTTCTGCCGCTTGAATATAAACGTGTTCTGGTGTTTTCCTTGCAGTTATGAAGCTGTACATTAGGAAACAGTAAAGTCATATTGTACTTTGAACTTTCCAAATAAAATAGTTGTGCGATGAGTAAGTGCAGTTATTGCATCCAGATTGCGTGTGTGCCACAGGGATCCAGCTGTCCGCAGCACAGAACACACTTCGTGTTACGCCCTGAGCTCTTTTTTCAAAGTGACTTTCTAGATTCACTTTTCAATTATTAATGCTGAGATAAAGACATATAGGATTGAGGGGCTGCAAAGATAATTTAACGTATACAGAATCTACGGGTAGTAAATCTACAACCACATGGTCCCACATGTAGTATTTTAGATTTACTATCTTCATTTGCATGTACATATTTATTTATAGGTTTTTGTGTATACATTTTTAGGTTATGTTTCTGTTATACAGGGATGTATTTTTCTGGCCCCATCACTAAATCTCAAAGAGTTTTACAACCTGACAAGAGACCCCCATAAATTAAAGACTAATCTTGACCGATCCTGTTGATAGCGACGGATTTAGCTAACCGTCTAATGTGTATGGGAGCCCCCGATAGATGAAGTCATGGGAAATAAGCATCCAGTATGTCTGATTTCAGACTATCAGTCTTTTTGTTCTTGAAGAGATAAGCCTTTGCCAGAGATGTCGCTCATAAAGAACACTCGGCACAGCGAACAGTCCTATCCATGGGAGAAATGGCCAAGGTAGGCGCCGGCCGAACAATTGACTGACAGCTATTTAATGGGGATTATGCCCTTGGATGCCCTTGGATCCCAGTATAATGTTTGTACTGAGCATGACCTATTGACACATTTTGGAAAGGATATATACCGTATACACCGCTACCTCCTTCTTTGTGCAAGGAGGAACAGGAGGAGCAGTGCCAGAGCCCTGCAAAATGACCTCAAGCAGGCCACTAATATCCATGTGTCTGCTCAAACTGACAGAAACAGACTCCATGAAGGTGGTACGTACTCAAGTAGGTTGTGCTTACAGCCCAACAGCGGGCAGGGCAATTGGTGTTTGCCAGAGAAAACCAAGATTATCAGATTCAACATTAGTGCCCTGTGCTCTTCACAGATGAGAATAGGTACACACTGAACGCATGTGACAGACGTGACAGAGCCTGGAAATGTTGTGGAGAACGTTACAACATCCTCTGTGTGACTGGTTTTGCAGAGGGTCAAGAATGCTATGGGAAGACATTTTTTGGTTGACCACACAGCCCTCCATGCGATATCCAGAGGCACCCTGACTGCCATTAGGTACCGGGATGAGATCCTGAGACCCATTGTAACACCATATGCAGGTGCAGTGGGCCCTGGATTCCTTCTGATGTTTGACAATGCTAGGCCTCATGTGGCTGAAGTGTGTCAGCAGATCCTGCATGATGAAGGCATTGATGCTATGGACTGGCCTGCCCATTCCCCTGAACTGAATGCAATCAAGCACATCTGGGACATCACGTCTCATTCCATCCACCAATGCCAAGTTGCAGCACAGACTGTCCAGAAGTTGAATGAAGCTTTAATCCACGTCAGGGAGGAAATCCCTCAGGAGAACATCAGCCGCCTCATCAGGAGCATGTACAGGCACTGTTTACAAGGTCATACAGGCATGTGGAGGAGACCACACACACTACTGAGCCTCATCTTGTCTTGAATCATTTACACTGAAGTTGGATCAGACTGTAATTTGATTTTCCACTTTGATTTTGGGTATCATTCCAAATACAGACTTCCATGGGATATTAAATTTGACTGTCATTGATTATTGTTATGCTTAATTGTTCCCAACACATTGAACTGTATAAAGAATAAAAATTTGCAACTGGAATATTTCATTCATTGAGATCTCAGACGTGGTATTGTGTTCCCTTTATTTTTTTGAGCAGTATATACAGTGTTGGCCAAAAGTATTGACACCCCTGCAATTCTGTCAGATAATACTCAGTTTCTTCCTGAAAATGATTGCAATCACAAATTCTTTGGTATTATTATCTTCAATTAATTTGTCTTCAATGAAAAAACCCAAAAAGAATTGTCCTAAAGCCAAATTGGATATAACTCCACACCAAACATAAAAAAGGGGGTGGACAAAAGTATTGGCACCCTTAGAAAAATCATGTGATGCTTCTCTAATTTGTGTAATTATACAGCACCTGTAACTTACTTGTGGCACCTAACAGGTGTTGGCAATAACTAAATCACACTTGCAGCCAGTTGACATGGATTAAAAGTGGACTCAACCTCTGTCCTGTGTCCTTGTGTGTACCACATTGAGCATGGAGAAAAGAAAGAAGACCAAAGAACTGTCTGAGGACTTGAGAAACCAAATTGTGAGGAAGCATGAGCAATCTCAAGGCTACAAGTCCATCTCCAAAGACCTGAATGTTCCTGTGTCTACCGTGCGCAGTGTCATCAAGAAGTTTAAAGCCCATGGCACTGTGGCTAACCTCCCTAGATGTGGACGGAAAAGAAAAATTGTGCGGATGATGGATAAAAAACCTCGACTAACATCCAAACAAGTTTAAGCTGCCCTGCAGTCCGAGGGTACAACAGTGTCAACCCGTACTATCCGTCGGCGTCTGAATGAAAAGGGACTGTATGGTAGGATACCCAGGAAGACCCCACTTCTTACCCCGAGACATAAAAAAGCCAGGCTGGAGTTTGCCAAAACTTACCTGAGAAAGCCTAAAATGTTTTGGAAGAATCTTCTCTCTTTTTGGGCAAAGGCATCAACATAGAGTTTACAGGAGAAAAAAAGAGGCATTCAAAGAAAAGCACACAGTCCCTACAGTCAAACATGGCGGAGGTTCCCTGATGTTTTGGGGTTGCTTTGCTGCCTCTGGCACTGGACTACTTGACCGTGTGCATGGCATTATGAAGTCTGAAGGCTACCAACAAATTTTGCAGCATAATGTAGGGCCCAGTGTGAGAAAGCTGGGTCTCCCTCAGAGGTCATGGGTCTTCCAGCAGGACAATGACCCAAAACACACTTCAAAAAGCACTAGAAAATGGTTTGAGAGAAAGCACTGGAGACTTCTAAGGTGGCCAGCAATGAGTCCAGAC
Organism: Allobates femoralis; assembly: GCA_033576535.1. Lineage (NCBI taxonomy): Eukaryota > Metazoa > Chordata > Amphibia > Anura > Aromobatidae > Allobates > Allobates femoralis. Next base: position 329,662,643 of record JARQOC010000006.1, read on the forward strand.
CTGAATCGCATAGAACACCTGTGGAGAGATCTAAAAATGGCAGTTTGGAGAAGGCACCCTTCAAATATCAGGGACCTGGAGCAGTTTGCCAAAGAAGAATGGTCTAAAATTCCAGCAGAGCATTGTAAGAAACTCATTGATGGTTACCGGAAGCGGTTGATCGCAGTTATTTTGGCTAAAGGTTGTGCAACCAAGTATTAGGCTGAGGGTGCCAATACCTTTGTCCGACCCATTTTTGGAGTTTTGTGTGAAATGATCAATGTTTTGCTTTTTGCTTTATTCTCTTTTGTGTTTTTTTCATTAAATGAAGACAATAATACCAAAGAATTTGTGATTGAAATCATTTTCAGGAAGAAACTGAGTATTATCTGACAGAATTGCAGGGGTGTCAATACTTTTGGCCAACATTGTATATATATATATATATATATATATATATATATATATATATATATATATATATATAATGCGGCCAGGGCTAGCGGGGTACTCGGCCACCGGGTTTGCTGAATAAGGTGTCACGGATGGACGGGATCCCGGTGCCGTGCCCTGGTGATCATTTGAGGAGATGTTGATGATGGGAGAAGGGGTTATTTACAGGGGATCGTGCCGCCTCCTGTAGTTCCCAGTAAATTGGAACCGGCGCTGCAAGACGGCTGCTGAGGTAAGTGCAGCTGAGTGTGGTGCAGCTCCCTACAGGTGGAGCTATTACCTCAGGGCAGCAGGGATGGTAATTGTGGATGATGATGGGGATGAGGGGAGTTGTAGTGCTGAATGGTGTTGCAGTTCTTACCCCTCGGCTGAGCTGCTGCTGATGCTGAGCCCTCTGAGCACCACAAGAAGGATGACAGAGTCCAATTCAACTTTAACTCCACTTTAATGGTACCGGCAGATGGTGATGGTATACGGTACAGTCTGGTTAACCAGGGGTCGGTCACCAGTTCCAGGTTCCCTGTTATGGAGTCTATAGATGCCCTTCCTTCTATGGCTCTCTGGGTTAAACTTGAACTGATGACTTTACAGGGTTAACACATTATTATTAAGGTGTAATACTACCCTGTGGCGCCTAGTCACGGGGCGCCACATATATATATATATATATATATATATATATATATATATACGCAATACCATTTAAAAGTGTGGGGTCATTTAGAAATTTCCTTATTTTTCAGAAAAAAGCTAATTTTTTTCAATTAAGCTAACCTTAAATGCATCAGAAGTACACTTGTTAATGTAGTAAATCACTATTCTAGCTGCAAACAACTGTTTTTTAATGCAATATCTACATAGGTGTAGGTCCATTTCTAACAACCACCACTCCTGTGTTTTAATGGTACATTGTGTTTGCTAACTGTTTAAGAAGGCTAATGGATGTGTAGGAAACCCTAGAAAACCCTTGCACAAGTATGTTAGTGTGGCGCCCCGCAACAAGTGCGTCACAAGGGAGTATTGCAGCCGCAATATTCTCTGACACAGCAGTGAAATAGTTAACTTTGAGATCCAACCCAACATGCATCACCTAGAACAGGGGACCAATCATAGGTCCTGGGGGGGGTGGAGTGTTAGGGTAGTGTAGTAGAACACACAATAGTCTAGACCAGTTAGAGAAAGAAGAGGATCTAGAACCTGACAAGAGCAGACTAGAACTTGGAGAGGAGCGGGGGCTCCGCACCCCGTGCGGGCCCCTGGGCCGTCACCGGTCGGGTGTCAGCACCTGAGGCCTTAACTACCGGGATTGGGCATTTCTACACGGGTTCCCAAAAGACTCCCGTGCCCACAACTCACAGCCGGTTCACTGGTACCAAAGCTGGTAGCAGTTCACCTCTGCCACGCGAACCAGAAGAGTGGAGGAGCAGCTTCACAGGAGCACCCCACCACACGCCAGTTTCCAGTCATCTAACCAGCGGTGTACCCACTGAGGGATCCAAGGCTCCCCAAAGCATCCAGAACGTACAGCATGGATAGGGCATTGAAGCAGCCTC
>JARQOC010000006.1:329664727-329790706 GCA_033576535.1 Allobates femoralis
TATGGATGCCTTCTGTCTATTTGAAATCCAGACTCCTTCCCTCTCCCCCCGCTAATTGTGATGGCCGAGTTTGGACCAAAATAGGACATCTCCACTTTTTTGTTTTTGACTGACTGAGCACTTGAAAAAAAACACATACGGTACTATAATTAGAGATGAGCGAGTACTAAAATGCCCGGGTGCTCAGATACTCGTGTACTCGGCCCGAGCACCGAGCCCAATGTTAGTCAATTAGTGACAGGCTCCTCCCACAGACTTCCGGCTATAAAACGAGTGTTTCTGGGAAAGGGCGATTTTTCAAATCGTCGCAACATAGAACACCTCGCTGTGGCCCCCAGAGGGACCCTAACAATCAATCTTCTCTCTGTGAGATGCCAGCTCACTGTGTGCACTGAAGGGAGCTGTGTATTTGTGTCAGATCGATAATTATTTGCGAGGAGTCCCAGCATCTCGGCGGTACTTGGTGCTCGCCGAGTACCCCGAGTACCGAGATATTTGTGCGAGTACCGAGTAGTGACAAGCATACTCGCTCATCCCTAACTATAATGTGTCACATGCATGACATGATTATGTGAATTGGCCAGGAGCTGGCCATTTTCTGGAAAGTGGGCCAAAACTCTGTAAAATCCTTAAAATAACAAACTGAGCAGGTACTCCCCTTCCCTAGGTCCAGCACCGGTGCCCTACAATGCTTCGCTCTGCTCTTGAAGTTTTGGCTCCAGCAATAACTTGCTTGAACTAGACAACCACCGAGCCTTGATACTCAGCTCAGATGCTGAGCTCAGGGAATGGCTAGAGCACTGACCAGTGCTGTACAAGTGACGTAACGGCTGCAGATAAAACACTAATACTGGACCAATGGTGGAGAGACGACACTGGACCCAAGGAGGGAGGATGCCTGCTGAGTTTGTATTATAGGTATTATACAGGGGTCTGGGGCCAACTTTCCTGAAAATGGACAACTCCTTTAAGTGTACACAGTCTTTTCACTGTTTCAGCCATTGACATGTAACAGTAAGGGAATGTACTGACGCTGAGTATTTGGTGCAGAGATTTTCTACAATAAAACTGTTCACTGTGGCAAGAAAATACATCACAAAACTATTTTGTTTTCAGTTTGTCTTTGAGGCTCCCTTGCGTTTTTTCCTACTCTATTCAATGGCTGAGAGGGCTACAAAACACAGCAAACAATTGACATGATCATTCTTTTGTCTTCACCACAATCTGTACCAAAACTGCAAGGAAAACATAAATATCGTGGGCACAACACCAGAATTCTCATAGACTTTGCTGGCGTAAGGCTACACATGCAGGTTTGTGACAAAAGGTGACACAAAAACGCAGCAAAAAACGCACTGTGTGCACATACCCTAATGGTGACAAACTTACGTACTAATTGTTTTATTAGAGATTGGAATACTCCTGTGAGAGATATATCTCCTAGAACCGTGTAGAAGGCTTGGACAACGTTCATTGGTAATAAGTTCCCTTTAACTTTGTCTTTAGAAAGTCATCAGAACTATCAATTATAAAGAAAAAGGCCACAAATGCATTTGACACCAATTCTTTGCTCCGATACACAATGCACAATTCACATTAACGCATTCTGATATGTTACGAGACATTATGTCGTCAATAATCTCAGCCGGAATATCTATCATTGTGTGAACGTAGAGAGAGAAATGTTCAGAAGAGATCAGGCATTCATGTGTCGTAGAGACGAGAACAAAGACTGTCTTGTACCTACCTGTCTGGTTGGAGGACATGAGTCCTGGACTTATTATTACTCCTTGTATTTTGGGCCCTGTCTGCATCCGCTCAGAGACCTGCTCTGGCCCTTGCAAGGAGTTGAATGAACCTTCCCAAACAAGCTGAGATCCGGAAGAGATTCCTCTGCAAAGACTTATGGGGAATTAAAGTACAGCTGTACTGCTGTGGTTGAATTGTGAGACTGTGGCTGGAATGATGGGAACCCCCCTAAATTACCCCCATTCCCTGTTGCTGTGAATTACAGGCTCAGATCCTGGGTATTTCTTTATATTCCAGGAAACTACATCTATTCTTAGCAATAACACACAATTCTGCAACACAGTAGTGATACGTGAATGTATACAACATATTATATCACATTGTATTACAAGACGAGTAATACGAGTCCGATAGATCAGCATAAAAATGTGGTCATAGATCCAATAGTCTCCTATGCACAACCTATTGCTTTAGGTGCCACCCTGCAGGAATTACTGTATGACATATCTATGCTGTGTTTTTGTCTCTTTTGGTTTATGTTATGTGCATTCCTAAATATCAGCTCGATGACACCTTTTCTGCATTGTGCCATCCCCCTCTTTTACCTCCTAAAAATACACAGTAGTAAACTGAGAGCTAACATACCATTAGCTACTATGGTTTATCACTTAAGGCTAAGCATTAGATTTAGGTTTGTCTTGAGTTAGGCGTGGCTATTGTCGAGCCCCAGGCCCTGGGGTACTCGGGTATCGGGCTTGGTGGGTGCTTTCACGGGGGATATCATGGGTGGCAGTGCCTGAGCCCGTGGCCTGGGTGACACTTCAATAAGTGGTGTATGTACAGGGAATTAGAGTTTGTCATGTGACGCCACCTGTAGCATCTGGTGATGGGTCACCAGCGCCGCCACAGTCCTCCGGAGGTCGATGGTAATGCGGCTGAGATGGCAAAGCTCCCTACAGGTGGAGCTGGGCCTCCGGGGCAGCGTAGTGTAAAGGGACAGCTTGGAGTGGAACTTTAAGTCAGTATAGGGAGTGATGGAGCAGTCTATTAGGGGGCACCGAGAGTGGAGAGGAATGATGCACACACACTGTAGAAGTCTCTTTTACCTTTTACTGATGGTATGAGCAGGTAAAGGGCACTGTCGGGTGACCAGGTGCACAGTGAGCTTCCACAGCAAGTGGGTATAAGACCTCTTCAGTTTCCCTATGGTTCTTAAAGCCCTGTCTGCTTGCAGCCAGACTAGCCTCCTCCCCTCTCGGGTCCTCTCTCCTGCATGGTCCACGGGTTACCCTCTCTGATCACTGCTGTATTACACTGCGGTGTATGGCTCCCTCTCTCTGGGTACGCAGGGGACCGGGTGACTGAAGTCTCCACGGTGTGATGGGGTTTTCTGTAGTCTTGAAGTAATCATACAGGTGCGGATCCCCAAAGTCCGGTACTTCTTTGTGTGAACTTCCACTAGTTCCTCGCTCCCTTGACTCTGCTCCTTGTCTTCTGTCCCCACTCCTAGGCTTGCTAGACGGCAGAAGGGCCACTACCGGGTCACTGGTTTGGGCCTAACCGCGGCACAGCTTCACAGCACTCCTAGCGTCTGCACACTCTAACTAACTCCGCCCCCAGCACCAGTATTTATAGGGGATCTCACCTAAAGTCAGTGAGTAGAGCTCCCCCTTCTGTGTCGGGGTGGAAGGTGTTGCATGTAGTAGATACCTGCTGTGGAAACCCAGCTGTGCATTAGGGAAGTCTGTGACTACCTGCGTGAGCAGGGCGCCACACTATTAACTATTAATTCTTTAAGTGCTTATACCTTCACAGTACAAACTACCGTATGCACATTTCTGATTACAATTACAAAAAGAGACACCCTGTAATATGTAAAGAAAACAAGAATGCAATGATTTGGAGATCTTCTCTAGCCATATATAATGTTTACAACAGAACATAGAACACAGATCAGAATGTGAACATTAGATATTGTTTCATTTCATTTGAAAATATTAACTCGTAAATTGATGACACCAATATCTAACCAACATCTTAAGACAGTGTCATGCTTTTCTAACATTTATTTTATAACCGTCTGTAAATGTCTGAGAAGTAATAAGGAGATCAATTACTGGAGTCCTTGATTGTCTTTGTCGGAGTTTTCTTTTCATAATATGCCAAATGTGGTCTGTTGGCGAAAGGTCTGGATTGCCGGCGGCTTGTTCATCACCCAAAGCCTGTGACCTGTCAGGGTGTATACTGCACACTTGGTGGACCTGTCAAATTGTAAAAACACTGTGGAAAGATGTGATAAAGTTAATTAACACAACAATGGATAGAGAGATCCTATTGTCACCTTTGGTCCTCTTGCTTGGAGAGAAGCCACTAAAGACTCCGTCGCACTTGGCGACACGCCAGCGATCCCGACAACGATCCGACCTGATAGGAATCGCTGCTGCGTCGCTACATGATCGCTGGTGAGATGTCAAACAGTCAGATCTCACCAGCGACGCAGCAACGATACAGCGATCATTAGGACCCTGTCCCTCTTGGGCGTAGTATTGAGATCGTTGGTCGTTGTCCCTGTCAAACACAGCGATGCACGCTGCCCAGCGGGAGCCCGACAACCAAAAAATGGTCCAGGACAGTTTGTAACGATTGGCGATCTCACAGCAGTGGCCTGATCGCTGCTATGTGTCACGCATAGTGAGATCGCTGTCGAGGTCGCTGTTGCGTCACAAAACTTGTGACTCAGCAGCGATCTCGCTTAGTGTGACAGGGGCTTAAGAATCAACAATAAAACATATCGTCTAATTAATTTTATTGCAATGTTTGACAAGCATTCATATAGCTAGTTGATGGAGAATCAACTCCATGTCCTTCACACTAGTTAAAAAGTGCAAAAACTGAATTATACTTTATGATAAAATAGAATCTATTGGAAGTGACAAGCTACACCAATACCAATCCATTTGGGAACCATGGATCCAAAGTAACACTAACCATGACTTTACTAGAATTTTATCACTGTCAACATAACAGGATAGTGTGTTTTGAACTGAATAAACTTGGCTTTATCTCTTGCAGTAAGAATGTATGGAATGTATATGCCTTACTATTGAAATATGATCATACCGTATTTTCCGGCGTATAAGACGACTGGGTGTATAAGACGACCCCCAACTTTTCCACTTAAAATATGGAGTTTGGGATATACTCGCCGTATAAGACTACCCCCTCTTCTACGGCATGATCCCCACTATGACCCCCACACAATATAATGGACCCACATATAGAATAATGACCCCTACATCTCTTCACACTGTATTATGGCCACCACACAGCCCTAAAATAGCCCTGCATAAAGTATAGAGGCTCCCTCATACTCCTTCAAGTATTATCATGCTCCCACAGAGCCCTCTAAGTATTATAATGGCTTCCATATAGTATAATTGTCTCCATAAATTATAATGCATCATCAAAGTCCTCAATATATTATAATGCACCCCGTAGTCCTCCATATAGTGTAATGCACGCCATAGTCCCCTAGATAATATAATGCACCCCATAGTGCTCCATATAGTGTAATGCACCCCCGTAGTCCTCCATATAGTGCAATGCACGCCATAGTCCTCTAGATAATATAATGTACCCCATTGTGCTCCATATAGTGTAATGCACCCCCGTAGTCCTCCATATAGTGCAATGCACGCCATAGTCCCCTAGATAATATAATGCACCCCATTGTGCTCCATATAGTGTAATGCACCCCCGTAGTCCTCCATATATTATAGCATTACAGTGGTGGTGGGGGAGTACAGCCTCCATCAACCCCCAATATTCCTCTGCAGTCACATACACAGTCAGACACACACAGTCAGACACACACAGTCAGACACACACAGTCAGACACACACACAGTTAGACACAGACACACACACAGTAAGACACACACACAGCCAGACACAGACACACACAGTCACACACAGACAGTCAGACACACACTCAGTAAGACACAGACACACACAGTCACACACAGACAGTCAGACACACACTCAGTAAGACACAGACACACAGTCACACACACAGTCAGACAGACACACAACACGCACACAGTCAGACACAGACACACACAGTCACACACACACAGTCAGACAGACACACAACACGCACACAGTCAGACACAGACACACACAGTCACACACACACACACAGTCAGACAGACACACAACACGCACACAGTCAGACACAGACACACACAGTCACACACACACAGTCAGACACACACACACAGTAAGACACACTGTGCCACCGGACCCTGCCGGAGCTTACCACCGCCACCGCCACCGCCACCGCCGCTGTACGTAGCCGGGCACCGTAGCTGTACGATAATAAGCCATCAGCCAATCAGGCAGCTGCTGGCGTCTGATTGGCCCTGGCATTACCGTACATACACACTGAGCGGCGCAGTTACCTCCGTTCAGGAGATGTACGGTAATGCCTCAGCCAATCAGACACCAGCAGCCTCCTGATCGTACATCTATGGCGCCCGGCGGCTATGTACACAGCGGTGGTGGCAGCGGGAAGCTCCGGAAGACATGGACGGCAGAGGCAGGTGAGTATCATTTTTTTTTTCTTGCCTGCCACCTGCCACCGCTCATTTTCGGGGGATGGGGGCCCTTATATTATGCACGGCGGACCGATGCCGGCATTTTTTTCCTCAGTACCCCGCCTGACCCGGCGTATAAGGCGACCCCCGACTTGGGAGGAGAATTTTAGGGGTTAAAAACTCGCCTTATACGCCGGCAAATACGGTATATAATCTTCACTCCCCCGTTCCCCACCTCCCTCAAACCCGTCAACCTCCTTTCCCTAATCCCCCTTTTTTACCTATTGCTATTTTCTTCAATTTATTAGAGTATAATACAAAATAATATTGTTGTACCGTGTTCTTCAATTTATTAGAATTTGAATCTAGAATTATTGTAACCTAGACTGTTAACCATAAACCCCATGAGTGGGGATCATAACGACCAGTATTGGATGTTAATTGTTTATCTTTTACTACATTTACGATAAGATTTATTGAAACTAAATTACCTCTAGCTGTACAGTCATGGCTGAAAGTGTTCGCATCCTTGAAATTGTTCCAGAAAATTAATTCTTTAACCCAGAAAATAATGGCAATTACATGTTTTGTTATACATATGTTCCTCCTTTTTGTATATTTAAATAACATAAAAAACTGAGAAAAAATGGCAAATTGGACATAATTAATTTTAAAAGCGTCCACATCCACAGTAGATGAAGGATCTAAAGAGAATAAAGATATGGTACATGTGGACGTAAAAGATCGAAGTAAATTTTACCCCCTACACCATAAGGGGTCACAAATTGAGGCCTTCCAACAGCTCATGTTGAAGGAAGTACGAACCATCCTAAACCCCAAAATAAAAGATAATATGAGTAGAGGAGAAAGGGTAACAATTTCTTCCCTTCGTAAGAATGAGGAAGTGATAATAAAAAATGCAGACAAGGGGGGGGGTGGTGCTTATGGATAAAGAGTGGTATCTAGAGGAAGGAATGAGGATCCTGAGAGATGAGGAGAATTATGTAAAACTAGAAGAAGATCCCTCCATTAGTAAATTTTAAAATACAATGAAATAATTAAAACAGCATATGAGAAGGGAATTTTAGGTAAAAAAGAAAAAAGATTCCTGGACATTCCGAAGTATAAGGTACCCCATTTTTACTTTCTCCCAAAGATTCATAAGAACCCAAAAAACCCCCCCGGTCGCCCTATTATATCTGGGATAGAGTCAATCACTAGTAATTTATCACATTATGTTGATCTTTTTTTTGCAAAAATACGTTGGGAAGATGGAGTCATATTTGAAAGATTCCACACAGTTATTAAAAAGAAGTTAGGTCATTATTCCCCCTACCAGGATGTTTGTTACTGACCTTAGACGTTACGGCATTGTACAGTAACATACCCCATCAGAAGGGTACTAGGGACAGAGTTAGGACTGTCTCTACCAGGGCCCACCGTGAAGTTGGTGAGGCAGCTTACTGTACGTTTTCTTGCAAAAACGTATAAACCAAAAGGCCCTGTTTTTGTCACGGCACTTGCTATTTATAATTTTTATTACAGCAGAGCTCGTTTTGTGTGACACCTATACGGTTTTTGCATTTGTTTTTTCATGTTTTTGGTGGGGATTGGTTGCAGTTCACACTGCTGCTTTCAATGTGTGCAGACTCATATTCTTTGGCTTCATGTTTAACCCTGCTGGTACAGCAGAAATTGGAGGCACCTGCCCCTCCCCTATGAAGTCTGCACACAGAGCTGCCTGCCACACACCCTTACAAGGTGAGATTTTCCTGTGCTCTCCCGCGTCCTGCCTAGAGGTATGCACACTTTGGCAGGTTTTTAACGTAGTACTAGGGACAGAGTTAGGACTGTCTCTACCAGGGTCCACCGTGAAGTTGGTGAGGCAGCTTACTGTACGTTTTCTTGCAAAAACGTATAAACCAAAAGGCCCTGTTTTTGTCACGGCACTTGCTATTTATAATTTTTATTACACCAGAGCTCGTTTTGTGTGACACCTATACGGTTTTTGCATTTGTTTTTTCATGTTTTTGGTGGGGATTGGTTGCAGTTCACACTGCTGCTTCCAATGTGTGCAGACTCATATTCTTTGGCTAGGGTCTAGAGGTGATTGAAAGTTTTTTAAATAAGATCAAGAATTGCCTAAAGAACAAAGAGAGTTCCTGTTGACAGCAATAAAATTTATTTTATACAACAACATATCTTCCTTCAATGGGTCCATATACCAACAGAAAAGGGGCTGCGCAATGGAGACCAGATTCGCACCTAGTTACGCAAATCTGTACATGTACGCATTTGAATCGGTCTCCATTGCGCAGCCCAGGTGGACAGCTGAGAAAATTATTTATTATAGGCGATTCATTGATGATCTATTCATCATCTGGAGACGAACAGAAGAAGAAGTAACTAACTTTGTCACGGAAATAAATTAAAACGAATGGGGTCTAAAATTCACTAGATCGGTGTCTAACTCAGCCCTTCAGTATTTGGACATATGGGTGCGCTTGGACCACCTGGGAAGTGTGTATACCTCGACCTTCTTCAAGCAGGTTGATGTTAACAGCTACTTGGAGTATGGGAGTGGGCACCTCCCCAGGTGGTTAACCAGCGTACCCTATGGCCAATACTGGAGGGTGAGAAAAAACTGCACCAAGGATAGTGATTTTAGACAGGAATCAAAATCCCTAAAAAAGAGGTTCCTAGCGAAGGGATACCCCGAACGTTTGTTGCAAGACGCATTTAGGAAAACGAAAGACCTATCTCAGGAATCCTGTATAGAGAAGATGTCATCTAAAAAAAAACATAAGTGATGAGAAAACTATAAATAGGACAAAATTGTTACAACATACTGCCAACCAAGGAAAATGATTCTAGACTTAATGAACAAATACTGGTTCGTATTAAAGAGTGACCCAGTTCTCGCTGATCATTTGCCTACTAAACCTAATGTGATATACAGGAGAAACAAAAACCTGAGAGAAATGTTGTCTCCTAGTAATGTGTGCCAAAAAATGGAAGATAGGGTACTAATAAAAGGGGATGATATGAACAATGGATGCTATGCGTGCGAGACCCCCAAATGCCTATCCTGCAAAGTCTTTAAGAATGGGGAAAAAACTTTCATGTCAGCCACAACAAAGCAAAGTTTCCCTATCAAACATAGGGTATCATGCCAATCTACCTATGTGATTTATTTAATCGAATGTCCGTGTGGTACTCAATATATAGGGCGGACCATACAGACCATGCATGCTAGGCTTAAAGGGATCCTGTCACCTCCAAAACGCCTCCTAAGCTACCAAAACATGTCCCTGCAGAATCCCATCACTAATCTCACACTCCTTTTATCTCCTAAAAGCATCCTGTGAAAGTGCATAAAAACGTTTTAATACTCACTCATTAGTGATTATAATTAGCAGGGGCTATATTCTTTAGTCACCAGGGGGTGTTGTTTTGCAGCCTGGAGGATCCAGCCTCTCTCTGTCTGTGCTGCTGTGAAACTGAAACTGAAGGCAGGACTAATGATTTGCATTCTGTGAGTAACAGAGAGGGGGAAGGGCAATGCCTGCACATCACAGGAGAACACACAGAAACAGGGTGGATCCTGGAGCTGCAAAACAGCCTGCCTTGATGACTAAAGAATATAGCCCCTGCTAATTATAATCACTAATGAGTGAGTATTAAAACGTTTTTATGCACTTTCACAGGATGCTTTTAGGAGACAAAAGAAGTGTGAGATTAGTGATAGGATGTTGCAGGGACATGATTTGCTAGCTTAGAAGGCGTTTTGGAGGTGACAGGATCCCTTTAATAAGCATAGATACAACATCAAGAATGGATATCAATTCCACAGTCTATCAAGGCATTATACCATCTGCCATCAAAAAGATGCCACGAAAATGAAGCTCACAATCATTGATCAGATAAGAGATAATGTAAATGATTATCAAGGGGCCCTTATTAAAACAGAATGTTACTGGATCTTTAAGTTGGGAACTTTAAGTCCAGAGGGTCATAATTTAACCTTGGAAAATGTAACAAAACATTAATATACTAATTATATTTTCTTTCCAAAAATATTCTGTTAGTATGCAAATATTCAGCTGGGTGATTGTATCAAAATAATAATTTTTTACATATATATATGGAAAGTATTGAATTTATACTTTTTCTGTTGAATTATTTTACAAATCTAGATATGTATGAAGAGCCAAAACAGAACGAGCCATATCAAAATATACCAGATGTCAGTATAACTGCTATTGCTCTTACTTCCAGTTCCAATACTGATCCTCTTTTAAGTTCAGAAAAAAACAAACAAAAAAAAACTCATTAAGGTGTTACCGTGTCTATATATGTGCACAGAAAAAAAATCCTTGTTTCAATCTAATATATAAAGCTGATTGTGTATGTGTGTATATCCGGGATTGGCATCTACACCGTCGCAACTACAGCCACAAAATTTTGCACAGTCACACATGTGGACCCCAAGAGCGTCATAGGCTATGTTGTGAGGCGAAATTTTAACCCTGCGCATTCCAGTTCACCGAACAATTTAGGCTCTATCTACATAATGGGGAAAAAGTAAAAGGAAATTTGTGGGAGGAAAATCGACAGCTGCCAGCTACAGCCACAAAATTTTGCACAGTCACATGTCTGGACCCCGGGAGCGTCATAGGCTATGTTGTGAGGCGAAATTTTAACCCCGCGTGTTCCAATTCACCAAACAATTTTGGCCCTATATACATAATGGAGAGAAAGTGACAGTTACCAGTTGACAGTTGTGAATGAGAGGGGCTTAATGACAGCACCAAAGACTAACAGCATATACCAGCATATAGTCACTAATGTGGGGTCCTGATATGCAATATTCACCACACACGGGGACATGTATACACACCACATGCACACAAAGAGTAACAGCTAAAGTGAAGCCCCAACATTGGATACTCACCACGTACCCGAACACAAACACACACACCACAAAGAGACACACACAACACAGACACACACCACACAGACACCCCTCACAGGGAAACACACACATACACATCCTATAGGGACACATGCACTCACCCCACAGGGACACACACACCACAGGGACATACACACATACATTTGTGGCCAAAAGTATTGACACCCCTGCAATTCTGGCAGATAATACTCAGTTTCTTTCTGAAAATGATTGCAATCACAAATTCTTGGAATTATTATTAGATATGAGCCACCACCCTGGTGTTCGAATTCGATTCGTCGAATTTAATGTGTGTTCGTCGAATGTTCGTCGAACAACGTCAAACCCCACAATGGCAGGCAAACACAAACACATACAAACACATAGAAAACACGTTCTAAGGTGTCCAAAAGGTGGCAAACTACTCAAAACACACAACAATCACATGGAAAAGTGACAAGTACTTATAAAAATGTGAAAAGAAAAGAGATGGACGAGTAAAAGGAGGAGACACAGACATAGGCATGTCATGTCCCTCTAAAATTCGTTTTTACTCCAGTATTTGTAAGGCATCATGCAGACGATGAGTATTTGGTGAGTTTTACTTCAGTATCTGTAAGGCCATGTTCAGACGAGGAGTACTTGGTGAGTTTTACTTCAGTATCTGTAAGGTCATGTTCAGACGAGGAGCACTTGGTGAGTTTTACTTCACTATCTGTAAGGCTACGTTCAGACGAGGAGAACTTGGTGAGTTTTACTTCAGTATCTGTAAGGCCACGTTCAGACGAGGAGTACTTGGTGAGTTTTACTTCAGTATCTGTAAGGCCATGTTCAGACAAGGAGAACCGGGTGAGTTTTACTTCAGTATCTGTAAGGCCATGTTCAGACAAGGAGAACTAGGTGAGTTTTACTTCAGTATCTGTAAGGCCACGTTCAGACGAGGAGAACTTGGTGAGTTTTACTTCAGTATCTGTAAGGCCATGTTCAGACGAGGAGAATTTGGTGATGTTTTTCCTCACTATATGTAAGGCCTCATGCAGACTATGAGTATTGTGTCACATTTAGGGGACTACAAGAAGAGTCTCCATTTTTTCAAAAAATTTGGGCACAGACACCACTTAAGTGGCATCAATTGCCCCACAGTTACAAAATTTAAATGGTTACTTTTAGGCCAAAAACCACAAGGCGCCCCTCACCCTCAAAACCTCCAAACACAGAGCAAAACAGCCCTGGCTCACATCACAAACTCGATTCCTCCAGCGATGCTCTAGGAGTGCTGAACGTCTATGGAGGAAAAGTCGCACTCCAGAAAACTTCATTCACTACAAATTTATGCTGAGAACTTACAATTCTGCCCTTCACCTTGCCAAACAAACCTACTTCACCACTTTGATCTCCTCACTATCCAACAACCCAAAAAAACTCTTTGACACCTTTCACTCTCTCCTCAGTCCTAAAGTGCAGGCCCCCATCACTGACCTCTGTGCTGATGACCTGGCTTCCCACTTCACAGAGAAAATAGAAAAGATCCGTCAGGAAATCAACTCCCAACCTCAAATTGCTGTTACCCCTACCTCTCCCCACATTTCCTGTGGCTCACTCACTACTTTTGACCCAGTCACAGAAGAGGAAGTCTCCAGGTTCCTCTCTTCCTCTCGCCCCACGACATGCACTGCTGACCCCATCCCCTCACACCTACTCCAGTCTCTCTCTCCGGTGGTCACCACTCACTTAACCAAAATCTTCAATCTCTCCCTCTCTTCTGGCGTCTTCCCCTCCTCCTTTAAACACTCTATCATCACTCCTTTATTAAAGAAATCTTCTCTCGACCCTTCCTGCACAAACAACTACAGACCAGTTTCCAATCTCCCTTTCATCTCTAAACTCCTGGAGCGCCTGGTCTACTCCCGCCTCACTCATTACCTGTCCTCTCACTCTCTTCTAGACCCATTACAGTCTGGTTTCCGCCCCCTACATTCTACAGAAACTGCTCTCACCAATGTGACCAATGACCTTCTGACGTCAAAACGTAATGGTCACCACTCTCTGCTTATCCTTCTTGATCTCTCTGCAGCCTTTGACACTGTTGACCACCATCTCCTACTCTCCATGCTGCACTCCATCGGCATCAAGGACACTGCTCTCTCCTGGCTCTCCTCCTATCTTTCTGACCGCTCTTTCAGTGTATCATTTGCTGGCTCCACTTCCTCCCCTCTTCCTCTCACCATTGGAGTCCCTCAGGGTTCAGTCCTTGGACCTCTTCTCTTCTCACTCTACACGGCCCCGATTGGACAGACCATCAGCAGATTTGGTTTCCATTACCATCTTTATGCTGATGACACACAACTATACACCTCTTCCCCTGACCTTACTCCCGCTCTAATAAAGAACACCAATGACTGTCTAACCGCAGTTTCTAATATCATGTCCGCTCTCTACCTGAAACTTAATCTTTCCAAAACTGAACTACTCCTGGTCCCGCCCTCCACCAACCTCCCTAAATATGACATCTCTCTCTCAGTGTGCGGCACCACAATAGTGCCGAGTCAGCAGGCTCGCTGTCTGGGTTTTATGTTTGACCCTGATCTTTCCTTCACCCCATATATACAATCTCTCGCCCGCTCTTGCCGCTTGCACCTGAAGAACATCTCCAGAATTCGCCCCTTTCTCACCTTGGAAACCACAAAAACCCTCACTGTGACCCTGATTCACTCCCGCCTTGACTACTGTAATTCTCTCTTAGTTGGCCTCCCATGCACTAGACTGTCCCCTCTCCAGTCCATCCTTAATGCAGCAGCCAGGATTACCTATCTAGCTAATCGTTACTCAGACGCTTCTGCTCTATGCCAGTCATTACACTGGCTGCCTATATGTGGCGCCCCTGCGTACAGGAGGCCACAGAGGGGAACTGCAGCCAGGCAGGTAGGACGTTTGTTAAACACTAACACCCTCACAGCCCACATAACCCACGTGTCAGGAGGTTACGTCCAGCCCTGAGGTTAGACACTATATGAGACCAGAGGGGTGGTGGACGAGGGTAGTGGGTTGGGCACACCAGAGGTCAGGTGACTGACAGTATATAGAGAGGGGGAGGAGAAAAGGAAGACAGTAAGCCATGGTGCTGAGAAGCAAAGACCAACAGTGAGCTGAGACGAAAAGGCTATAGAACAGCAGGAAGTTGAGCTGAAGCTGAGCAGGAGAGAGCCACACTGCCTGGAAGAGTGAAGACCCCTGGAGCGCAGAATCTGTACTGAGCCAGTGTGTGAGTCAGAGGAGAGAGAAAGCCCATCCAGAGAGTCAGATCCCCAGGAGTGCGAGAGAGCCGAGAGGGACGGTGTAACCCGGGGCCCTAGAACTACAGCTCAAGCAGCTAACTGCGGGCGGAGTAGCCCTCCTATATATAGGAAGGAACATAGAGGAAGGAGCCTGGTAGTTTAGTGCTGTGGACTACTGCAGGCTGGGCAAAAGCAGAGTGTCAGCTCTGAAGGGGACCGACGATTTACCCGGTATCCCCAGATTCACTGACGGGGAGCTTCAGTTTCAGGCTGGAGTTCCTAACCCAAAGGACAGGCAGCTAAGTGACGCACTAGGACTCACCGAAGCCCGAGTCAACGCCATAGTGTCCAGTGTTCACACACACCCGTGTAAGACGGAGACCGTAAAAGCCCGGAAAGGAACACTCAAAGATTGTGTGAGGGGTCATAGGGAGAGAGGAGCCTGGCTGCAGGAGAGAAGGGAACCCGGAAAGGGGGAAAGCAACCGTGTGCTGAGTACTGTGTAACAACTGCAAATAACCTGTAACTTGCTTGAAAGAACAACAGAGTAAAGCCTTGGAAAACCCTGCATTGCCTCTCTTGCCTGCTTCTATCTGCAGAACATTCCTCCCTACAGATCCAGCCTGTCAGCAGCAGCCAGGAGGAGAGATCCCTGCAGCCTGTGAAGTAAGTGTGCTCAAACTACACACACAATAGACTTTAACACCTTTACTGCCCCGGGGGATACAGTTCCCCCCACTGGAACTATACCATACCCGCTGCCATTCCATCACCCCCGGAGGTTCTGCAGCAGCGGCGGCCCCCATTACTGGCCGCACCAAGTGGGTGGCGTCACCCGTGACAAATCCCTTGTAAATATTCCCCTTTTATTGTGAGGGCCCAGGGACACGGTCTGGACCAAGCCACCCGTGACATCCCCAGCTACCGACCGGTCCGGTACCGAGTACCCTAGTCCCGCCTGGGGCTCCACATATATACTATAGGATCCATTTCAAACTGCTTGTTCTCACCCACAAAGCTCTTCACAATGCAGCACCCCCCTACCTCTCCTCCCTCATCTCTGTCTATCACCCCAGCCGTTCTCTTAGCTCTGGAAGTCACTTTAGACTCACTTCTGCATTAATCCGAACCTCCCACTCCCGGCTCCAAGACTTCTCCCGAGCTGCACCAATTCTTTGGAATGCTCTACCCCAAAAAATTAGATGTATACACAACTTAAATAGTTTTAGGCGATCCCTAAAAACACATCTCTTTAGGGCGGCCTATCATGATCCCTAGCCAGTCATCTAGACATAGCCTATCCGCTCCGCCTCAAGTGGATCACATATATAACGGGTTGTGGCCACTTATTCTGTTCCTATCTATTTCCCATCTCCTCAAGTTGATTATACTATCATTGCAAATGAGCACCTATACTTGTCACCCCCACCTCATTGTTAGATTGTAAGCTCTTATGAGCAGGGTTGCCATTTTTTGCTTCAATTATTGTATTATGTTATGCTTTGTATTGTTTTTTTTTTTTTTTTGGCATGGTATTGTATTTTCTAATTGTTTCTTATGATTGTTTAAATGTGAACTTTGTATTGTGAATGTAAAGCGCTGCGGAATATGTTGGCGCTATATAAATAAAAATTATTATTATTATTATTATTCTCCCCAGGATGACACAGGAGTAGAAAAGTCCTTGCGGATCCATGCCTTGTTCATCTTTATGAACGTTAGTCTGTCCACATTCTGGGTGGACAGACGCGTCTGTCAGCACACCACCAGCAGCGCTGAAGACACGTACCGAGAGAACGCTGGCTGCAGGGCACGACAAGATCTCCAAGGCATGAGTGGCGAGCTCAGGCCATTTTTCCATTTTGGAAGCCCAAAATGAGCAAGACTCCAGTTCCCCAGTCATGGCATTGATGTTAAGTTGGAGATACTCGTGTACCATCCGCTCCAGGCGTTGACTATGTGTCAGACTTCTCGTTTCTGCAGGCCTTGCAAACGATGGTCTGAAAAAATTGTGGAACGAGGCAAAGAAATTGTTGTTAACACCACCACCTATGGTGTTACTGGTATGGTGTGAGTGATGATGACTCGACAGTCCCATGGTTGACAAGTGAGAAATGTGAGATTCACTCACAGATTATGTATCAGCTTCTGCTGATACTCCTGCATGCGTGCGTCCCTTTGTATGGCTGGAATTATGTCAGCAAATTTGGTCTTGTACCGGGGATCGAGGAGTGTGGCAACCCAGTTGTTGGCATTGCTTCTAATTTGGACAATCCGAGGGTCATGTTGCAGGTGGTGCAGCAAGAAGGCGCTCATGTGTCTTGCGCATCCAGGAGGACCAAGTCCTTGTTGTGTTGGTGGGGATGCTTCCTTCCTCTGCCCTCTCCCCCCAACCTTGCACAACAGAAATGTCATCAAGGTCTCCCTCATCTGCTGACTCTTCCATGCCCATCGCCAGTTCCTCCTCCATTTCTTCCTGGGCTCCTGCACCTTCCTCAGCAGTTTGGCTGCCACCATGCGCCCTCGTTAATCCCTCTCCACCACCCTCCCATGCCTGCCGTCTTGTTGCTGCCGACGGTGAGGACCTTGGAGATGTTGTCATCCCTTCCGCATAGGACTCCTTCTGTACTTCCTCCACCTCCTCTTGTCCCACCACCTGACTCCGAATATTGTTTAGTGTCTGCTCCAGCATGTAGATAACCGGAATAGTCATGCTGATAATGGCATCGTCAGCACTAAACATCTTCGTCGCCATCTCAAAACTGTGCAGAAGGGTGCATAGGTCCTTGATCTGAGACCACTCCTGAAGAGTGATCTGCCCCACCTCTGGATCTCGTTGGCCCAGGCTATACGTCATAACGTATTGCACCAGGGCTCGGCGGTGCTGCCACAGTCGCTGCAACATGTGCAGAGTAGAATTCCAGCGTGTCGGCACATTGAACGGGCAAGCCGAAAGACTTCTGGAGCGAAGCAAGTCGTTGAGCTGCGGGATGCGAACGCCTGAAGTGCGCACACAGCGATCGTGCCCTCTGCAGAAGCCCATCTAGGCCGGGATAGTGTGTCAAAAATTGCTGGAGAACCAGATTCAATACGTGAGCCATACAAGGCACGTGTGTGATATTGCCCCGGCGAAGGGCCGCAACCAGGTTTGCAGCATTGTCACACACGCCCTTCCCTGGCTGCAGGTTGAGTGGAGACAACCATTGCTGAAACTCGGTCACCAGAGCTGACCACAACTCCTCAGCTGTGTGACTTACGTTTCCAAGGCATTTGAGGGTAAAGACCGCCTGATGGTGTTGAGCCTTGCTGCCAACATAGTTGGGAGGTGTGCAGGATTCCTTCTTTGCAGTTACAACGCGGGTGGCATTACCAGACAGGCTTTGGGCGGAGGTGGAGGACCGAGACGAGGTTGAGGAGGCAGAAGCACTGGAGGAACTCCTACCTACAGAGGATTGACGCACAACTCGTGGGGACGGCAAAAATTGGACAGCAGACCCTTCTCCAGCTCTCACCATAGTTACCCAGTGCCCAGTCAGCGACATGTTTTTTGTATAGGGAGTGGGTGTCACAACTGAGTAGATCAACCAGACACACGTAAATTTGAATCTAATTACCAAGGAGAGAGAGCGTGTGTATAACTGGGATCAGCCATGCTCAACCAAGTTTGTAATTAATATAAGCTTTATTAGAAAACAACAAGGACATACAACAAGTTAAAACCATTAAAAAGTGTAAACATACACTGGTACTTAGACAAAAGACCGCAGCACAGCAAAATACAGGATATTTGCCATATACAAAGGTGCACTCAAATCTCTATGTAAAATTTAGCAAATCTGAGTAAGCTATCATATAGAAACACTGAATGGTGTTGAGTTAGATGATTTTATAACTCTTAAGGCAATAAGATAGAAATATTTCTAAAGGGGGCAATTAGGAACAATGTGAATCAAGGGTTTTTCCAGTGCCAAGGTTGCAAAGGCAAAGAGACAGGAGTAAAGCCTGTATGATTCCAAACCCCTTTGGATCTGTAAGAAAGAGAGCACCTAGTAAGAGGCAATGTTGAAAATAAAGTGAGGAGAGTCCTCTGATTACAATACCTGTGCTGGCTGCGGACTAAGAGAACCCAGACACCCTACGCGTGTCGTCGCTGCTCAAACGGCTTCATCATGGGGCTAGGAGCGAGGTCCAAGTCTGAGGACGGTGTTTTTATATGGTCCTGTGTCTGTCTGCCAATTAGCAGCATGTGTACACCGGGGCATCGTCACCCGGAAATGACGTATCGGCGTCAGGCTACAGTCAATAGTTAATGTGTTTGGCGTTGCTAGGTGACTCACCGCGGCCGGCTGACTCCGGTTGATACAGGCGATTCTTCTTCCTTCCTTGTCACGGGTGGACCGCGCCTGCCGGTAGTGGGGCCCGGTGCAGTGCAGATCAAAAGTGAAGACGTCTTGCGGGAACAGATTAAAAGGGGTTTAATTTGTTTTATTCGTGACGCCACCTATGAGTAGTTCGGTAAGGGCTACCGACGCTGCGGAACCCCCGGGGGATGGACAGCAGCAAGATGTTACGCTCCCCACAGGCTGAGCGGTGATCCCCGGAGGCTGGAGCTGCTCAAGATGTTGTGCGGCAGCTGCGGTTACCTTTTAGTAATGACGGACAGTTCATAAGGAAGCACAGACACAGAAAGTCTCTATAACGGGTCTTTACTGTAACCAGCAGGCAATACATGGTATACAGTGGTTGAGTAGTAGACCGGGTGGACTCAGCAGTGATAGTGTCCTCAGAGATCCGCAAGTGTTCCTCCATTCTACCTACTTGATTGCCAGCGTCGCCCAGGAATACCAGATTGGGTACGGGGAGGCTGCTTCAATGCCCTATCCATGATTTACGTTCTGGATGCTTTGGGGAGCCTTGGATCCCTCAGTGGGTACACCGCTGGTTAGACGACTGGAAACTGGCTGGTGGTGGGGTGCTCCTGTAAAGCTGATCCTCCACTCTTCTGGTTCGCGTGGCAGAGGTGAACTGCTGCCAGCTTCGGTACCAGTGAACCGGCTGTGAGTTGTGGGCACGGGAGTCTTTTGGGAACCCGTGTAGAAATGCCCATTCCCGGTTGGTAAGGCCTCAGGTGCTGACACCCGACCGGTGACGGCCCAGGGGCCCGCACGGAGTGCGGAGCCCCCGCTCCTCTCCAAGCTCTAGTCTGCTCTTGTCAGGTTCTAGATTCTTTTCGTTCTCCTCTAGACTATCGTGTGTTCTCCTACACTTCCCTAACACTCCACCCACCAGGACCTAGGATTGGCCCTCTGTTCTATGTGTTGCATGTAGGGTTGGATCTCAGAGTTAACTATATCACTGCGGTGTCAGAGAATATTGCGGCTGCAATACTCCCTTGTGACGCACTCGTTGCGGGGCGCCACACTCCCCCTTGGTTGAATAAGCTTGTCCCCAAGCGTCATACTACTCACATTACAGAGGTTTTTGTATTTTTATACATATATGACACACTTTTATTAAAATAAAAACAGGTAAAGGTATGCTTTGGTGACATAAGCAAAGAAACAGGTAATCACTTTGTGCGGACCCGGCGTGCGGTCGGCTGTACTTTAACTAGAGTCCAGGCTGTAGCCGCGAGATCACACAGTCAGTGGTTAACGGGAACAGAGTCATTGAGGAAGTTCAAGTTTTAAAGTCACTGGCATGGAGAACGATGGCGCACCCGGATAGCGAACCACCCATCTGCACAAGCGTAGCGCTCGTAGGTGATAATATCGCCCCGGTATAGGTCGCGATCCGGATGTCCTCTTGGCAAGTTTGACTCAACGTCCCGGCGCCCCACAAACACCTCCTCATTGAAACCCACCTCCCAAGCGAACCCCCACCCGGTATGTAAATTAAAGGTGGAAATTCTACCTTCACGGCGGAGTTCATCAGGCAGCGGCGGCTGGCGGCGAGCCTCGGCACGGGCCGGCATGTTGGCGCGTTCTCGGGCTTGCCACTCCTCTCGTCGTCTCTGGCGTACATCTCCGTCGTTACGGCTCAGGGTGTAGAGATGAGTAATGGAGCTGGTGGTTTGGCGGGAAGCTTGAACTTGGCGGGCTGTCTGTATTGGAACCCGGTGGAACGGCACAGGGGAAGGTGTCGGCATTGCACCCGACCAGTGTACCCGAGCTGTATGCCCGGTAGGAAGTTCCTTGTTGTCTCCCCAAGCAAACCCGGTGTCGAAATCCTCAGCGGTGCTGTGGGTCTCGTCGTCATCCTCTCCGACCTCTTCCTCGATGACCACATCAGGCTGCTCGTTGGCTGGAGATGTTGAAGCTTGTTCCGTTGTACAACAGGGCGGTGGTGCTGCGGATCCTTCCGTAGGGACGTCCTGCAGGGCTTCCAGGCTGCCTGCCTCTTCATCTGTTTCCGCAGGTAAAGGTGTTTCAATCCCGGTTACCAGGTAGGCCTCGGCAATGGCAAGGGAAGCCTCCGGTACGGGGATAAAACAGGCGACAGTCTCCGTAGTGGTGAAACTCGTCGCGGGTTCCTCGGTGGGAACCTGGTAAAGTTCAAGTTCTTCCATGGAGTGTGTTATGAGCTCCGGCTCAAGAACGGGATCGGTTGCGGTGTTGACCGCTGGAACGGGTTGAGCTGTGGTCCTCACGGGAATGATACAGTCTATTGGCTCCGGTGACGAAGCTGGGCAGGTGGTAGGTGACGGTGAGGCGGTCGAGAAGCTGGTGACGTCGTCTGGGCTTGGAGTAGCGGTACCCGGTCGGCTCTGCTGCATCGCATGGTGTAGTCGTCTGCCTAGGGTCGCGCTCCAGCTGCGAATCGTCCATTCCACAGTCTCTAGTAACCGCACCCGAAGGTCTTGTAGAGCCTCTAGCCAGAAGTCGGGGCTGCCGTCTTTGGTAAGGGCAGGATCCGGACCCGGTTGGCTGATGGCTGCTCTGGCCTCCGCCTCGACCTCCCGCATCAGGTCTTGGAGTCTCATGCTGGACATTTTCTTCCTTGAAGGGAAACCACACCCGTTCAACCGGTAAGACGTTCTGGTTGAGCTGGCGAAGAAATCTTCTCTCTGTCTGTGACACTCCCATTTCCTGTGGGCTTTTGTAGTCCAATGGTGGGAAAAGTCTTTGGGGTCCGCCCCCATGGTTGATTCGAGCAATCAGGGCGGACAAAGAGTTTGGCGCCTTTTGTCTTTAGCCCTCCCACGATGAGGGGGGTCGACTCACTCCTGGGCTTCACGTGGCGGCTTCTTGTGGCGGGAACGCCATCTTGGGCGCCATCTTGACCCAATGGTGTAAAGGCGGGAAAGTTCTTTTAGGGACGAACAAAGTCCAATTGTAGACAATAAAGTCCAGTTTAAGCACATTATACCCGTTGGGTAACGGGCCTGCTCGTATCCTGTTCGTGACGCCATTTTCTGACTCACCGCGGCCGGCTGACTCCGGTTGATACAGGCGATTCTTCTTCCTTCCTTGTCACGGGTGGACCGCGCCTGCCGGTAGTGGGGCCCGGTGCAGTGCAGATCAAAAGTGAAGACGTCTTGCGGGAACAGATTAAAAGGGGTTTAATTTGTTTTATTCGTGACGCCACCTATGAGTAGTTCGGTAAGGGCTACCGACGCTGCGGAACCCCCGGGGGATGGACAGCAGCAAGATGTTACACTCCCCACAGGCTGAGCGGTGATCCCCGGAGGCTGGAGCTGCTCAAGATGTTGTGCGGCAGCTGCGGTTACCTTTTAGTAATGACGGACAGTTCATAAGGAAGCACAGACACAGAAAGTCTCTATAACGGGTCTTTACTGTAACCAGCAGGCAATACATGGTATACAGTGGTTGAGTAGTAGACCGGGTGGACTCAGCAGTGATAGTGTCCTCAGAGATCCGCAAGTGTTCCTCCATTCTACCTACTTGATTGCCAGCGTCGCCCAGGAATACCAGATCGGGT
This sequence comes from Allobates femoralis, assembly GCA_033576535.1. Taxonomy (NCBI): domain Eukaryota; kingdom Metazoa; phylum Chordata; class Amphibia; order Anura; family Aromobatidae; genus Allobates; species Allobates femoralis. Next base: position 329,687,241 of record JARQOC010000006.1, read on the forward strand.
ACGGGGAGGCTGCTTCAATGCCCTATCCATGATTTACGTTCTGGATGCTTTGGGGAGCCTTGGATACCTCAGTGGGTACACCGCTGGTTAGACGACTGGAAACTGGCTGGTGGTGGGGTGCTCCTGTAAAGCTGATCCTCCACTCTTCTGGTTCGCGTGGCAGAGGTGAACTGCTGCCAGCTTCGGTACCAGTGAACCGGCTGTGAGTTGTGGGCACGGGAGTCTTTTGGGAACCCGTGTAGAAATGCCCATTCCCGGTTGGTAAGGCCTCAGGTGCTGACACCCGACCGGTGACGGCCCAGGGGCCCGCACGGAGTGCGGAGCCCCCGCTCCTCTCCAAGCTCTAGTCTGCTCTTGTCAGGTTCTAGATTCTTTTCGTTCTCCTCTAGACTATCGTGTGTTCTCCTACACTTCCCTAACACTCCACCCACCAGGACCTAGGATTGGCCCTCTGTTCTAGGTGTTGCATGTAGGGTTGGATCTCAGAGTTAACTATATCACTGCGGTGTCAGAGAATATTGCGGCTGCAATACTCCCTTGTGACGCACTCGTTGCGGGGCGCCACACTAGGCAGCGTGCGGTCCAAGTGTCTGTGGTGAAATGCACCCTGTCACACACAGAGTTTCTCAAGGAAGCGGTGATGTTGTCTGCGACATGCTGGTGTAGCGCAGGCACACCTTTCTTGGAGAAGTAGTGGCGACTGGGCATCTGGCACTGGGGCACTGCGACGGACATAAGGGCTCGAAAATCCTCTGTGTCCACCAGGCGGAAAGGCAGCATTTCTGATGCCAAGAGCTTGCAGATGGTGAAATTCAAGCGCATAGCTTTCTCATGACTTGGAGGAAATGGCCTTTTACTTGTCCACATCTGAGGGACGGAGGGCTGGCTGCTGTGCTGAGATGGGGTTGAGTAGGGTGTCACTGGCAAACTGCAGGTCTGGGAGAAAGGTGCAGGTGAACATGTACTGTTGCCTTCATCCAAAGATGGTGCTCTCGATGTCTGAGAGAGCTCAACACCAACAGCATTGTCCGCTTGAAAATCAAGTGACGACCTGCCAATCACACTGCCTGTTGCGGGTAAAGAGGTGGAAGGTCTACATCCAAAAGCATGTGTGACAGCTGTTCCCACAGTCACAGACGATGAAGAGCACCCAGATGCACTTGATGGGGCAGATGGTGGTAGGCCCGCCCCGGTAGCCCGCATTCTAGCACAGTGAGCTTCCCACTATGACTTGTGCTTCATGTCCATGTGGCAGTTCATACATGAAGTACTCAAGCTACTGAGCTTTTGGCCTCTACTCAGAGATTAATGACAAATCTTGCAGATGACATGATTTGGCAGATCCTTGGCGATGTCAAAGAAGGCCCAGGCTAGGCAAGGCTTAGAGCCCATGCGAGCTGCAGAGGCATCACGACTTGTGCTCAGAGGCAGAGTTGTGGCTGCAGATGCAGTTGTTGACGTGCTTCCAGTACTCCGTCTATGTCCAGGAAGGCGCAACCTAACCTCATCATCAGTAGCATCCTCCTCCACCTCCTGTGCTGACCTCATCGACTGACTTACTGTGGGTTGACAGTAAGTGGGATCTCCAACCTCATCATCATCCTCTGTGTTCTCACACCCCTCGTCCTCCTCAGAGACAACCTCTTCCTGCCTTGACTGAAAACTTAGTTTGTCAATCCAATCTGGTATCTGAGTCTCATCAGCATCATCCTCCTTGTGTCCAGCAAGAGTAGTTACTGTTAGGGAATGAGGGTCTACATGAACGTCAGAACCTTCTTCATCTGGGCCTGGATCAGACCCACAAAGCTTCTGGGCATCAGGGAAGATTATTAACTCGTCTGGACTCACTGCAGCTTTGGAGCTAACTTCTGATTCCCAGGCTATTGTGTGACTGAACAGCTCTGCAGACTGAACCATGTGTGTTACCGCAGACTCAGCAGGGCGGCTGGAGACTTGGGAGCTTGGAGGAATGAAGTGCGATTGGGCTGACACCTCAGATGACTGGAGGGTTTGTGATGTAGTAGTTGAGGTGGAGGAGAGACCACTTGATGGAGCAGTTGCGATCCATTCAAGCACCTGCTGTTTTTGTTCCTCATTTACAAGTGGTACCGATGCTCGTGTCAGTAAGAAAGTGATCATATCCGATTGGCCACGTAAAGAAGTTGACATCTTAATTTGCCTGGAAGATTGTCTTTCTTCAGTAGATGTTAATGTAGATTTAGCATCTACCCCACGGACACAAACTTTTTTTCCCTTTCCACCACGCCTACTCCCATTCCCACCAGCAGCAGGCCTTTTGCCACTCATTTTGTATGGGACAAAATTTGCAATTGTACAGTTGTTGGACAACAAAAAGCTGGATGTAAATCAAGCAGAGGAGACTGAACCAACACTGCTACTTGACCCAAAGTGAGACCTGGGCAAGGTGCAGTTGAAAATTAGAAGAAACTGAGCGGGTCACGTGCTGCAGGCCCCGCGTCACTTCCGGCAGCCGCGTCGCTGGGACTGTGACGCGCCCAGGCCGGCTTCAGCATGCCATCTGCGCATGCTCAGAAGCCAGCCTGAGTGTACCAGTGACGCGGCAGGCGGAAGTGATGCGGGGCCTGCAGCACGTGACCCGCTCATTGCGAGGACGCAATGGGCGGGTAATTTGAATCCGTGGGAAGAAGATGCCGCCCTGGAAAGAAGACGGACAGCAGCGAGGAGACCCGCCTCGCTGACAAAGAGCCTGGAGGAACGGCCAGCAAGCAAGAATTTAGTAAGTATAAAAAGTGATTTAATGTGCCTGTAGTTAGTTAGATTTAGTCAATCAGGGATGGGTAGAATAGTCATTTAGGGCCCCAGGGACAGATATTTATAGGTCAGGCTGTGGTCACACATAGAAATCCGTTTTTGGAAGTGATTTTCATCACCAATCCGTTTTTTTTCTGGGTGCTTTTTGAGCCTCCTGCACTCCTGAATGTTTTTGGACTTTTCATTAAAAAAACGCATGCGCGAACCCATGCGCAAACGCAAGTGCGCATTTGCATGCGTTCGCGCATGCGTTTCCCATAGGGCCCCATGTTAAAAAAACGCATGAAAACGCATGCGTTTTTTAAATGATGCCAAAAACGTTGCATGCAACGTTTTTGACTCAAAAACGGACAGGGCAATGTTTGGAGCTCCAGACAAAAACGGACTGAGGGCTTATGTGGAACCCCAGCCTTAGGCTGGGGTTCCACATAAGCCCTCAGTCCGTTTTTGGCTTCAGTTTTCTCTTTTTTTTTTTCTAAGTCCAAAAACTGACAGAAAAACGGATTGGATGTAATAAACACCCTGTCCGTTTTTCTCTGGAGCTCCAAACATTGCCCTGTCCGTTTTTGAGTCAAAAACGTTGCATGCAACGTTTTTGGCATCATTTAAAAAACGCATGCGTTTTCATGCGTTTTTTTAACATGGGGCCCTATGGGAAACGCATGCGCGAACGCATGCAAATGTGCACTTGCGTTTGCGCATGCGTTTTTTTAATGAAAATTCCAAAAACATTCAGGAGTGCAGGAGGCTCAAAAAGCACCCAGAAAAAAACGGATTGGTGATGAAAATCACTTCCAAAAACGGATTTCTATGTGTGACCACAGCCTTTGGGTCAAGTAGCAGTGCACAAAAAGAAGTAGTGTAGGCCAGTTCTAATACAAACAACTACACCGCCTGTGTAGTTAGTTAGGCTGGGTCACAGTACCATTTTTCACATGCATTTTTGGAGACCTGCGTTTTCAAAAACGCATGTAAAAAACGCACCCATAGGCCCCCATGTTAAAAAACGCATGCCCAAATAGCCAAAAAGCATGTGTGACTGTCCCATGTGTTTTTGGAGCATATCCAAAAACGCATGCGTTTTTGTAGAAAACGCATGCGTTTTTATAACATGGGTTCCTATGGGAAACGCATGCAAAAACGCATGTACAGTTAGTACCTTTTAGTGCCATTCAAAAACGCATGCGTTTCCCATAGGAGCCCATGTTAAAAAAACGCATACGTTTTTCCGGAAACGCATGCGTTTTTGTTAACATGGGCTCCTATGGGAAACGCATGCGTTTTTGAATGGCACTAAAAGGTACTAACTGTACATGCGTTTTTGCATGCGTTTTCCATAGGAACCCATGTTATAAAAACGCATGCGTTTTCTACAAAAACGCATGCGTTTTCTACAGAAACGCATGCGTTTTTGGATATGCTCCAAAAACGCATGGGACAGTCACACATGCTTTTTGGCTATTAGGGCATGCGTTTTTTAACATGGGGGCCTATGGGTGCGTTTTTTACATGCGTTTTTGAAAACGCAGGTCTCCAAAAATGCATGTGAAAAATGGTACTGTGACCCCAGCCTAAGGCTGGGGTTCCACATAAGCCCTCAGTCCGTTTTTGGCTTCAGTTTTCTCATTTTTTTTTTCTAAGTCCAAAAACTGACAGAAAAACGGATTGGATGTAATAAACACCCTGTCCGTTTTTCTATGGAGCTCCAAACATTGCCCTGTCCGTTTTTGAGTCAAAAACGTTGCATGCAACGTTTTTGGCATCATTTAAAAAACGCATGCGTTTTCATGCGTTTTTTTAACATGGGGCCCTATGGGAAACGCATGCGCGAACGCATGCAAATGCGCACTTGCGTTTGCGCATGCGTTCTTTTAATGAAAATTCCAAAAACGTTCAGGAGTGCAGGAGGCTCAAAAAGCACCCAGAAAAAAACGGATTGGTGATGAAAATCACTTCCAAAAACGGATTTCTATGTGTGACCACAGCCTAAGGCAGGTGGTGTAGCTTTCTTCACAGCAGTGCTACACTACCTGCCCTAAAGGACTCCCAGAGCTAGATGTGGCCAGATGCTGTGAAAAACGCTTGCACAGCACTGGCACACACCTGCCTGGCAAAAACTAATAGGGACTGCTCTAACCTAGCCCTAATGGTGGGTTTACACACACCAATCATTGTGTCCAATATCTGAACCAATCTCTGGTTGCAGTGAAATCATGGATACATTGCTCCATGTTGTACACAGCCACAAAATGGAACTATATGTCCATGATTTCACTGCAACCAGAGATCTGTTCAGATATTGGACACAATGATTGGTGTGTGTAAACCCACCATAAAAAGGGCTGAAATTAAAACTAGTCCCTGCTTCTATGAAGTACACCTGAAAAAGGGCTGCTAGACTACTAGTCCCTAGTCCCTAATCGCACCCTCCCTCCAGTCCCTACTCCCCAAACTTATCTATCTACCCTCACTAGCTGAATCAGAACACAATTGCTTGATTTCACTCTATATCGCCCACAGCAGCAGCAGTGCCGTCTGACACAGAGCTACAGCAATGAGCAAATGGTGGCGATGGAGAAAATGGCTGGGTCATATAGGGCTAGGACATGTGACTTACACAGCCAATCATGGCTGACCTTTCTTTTGTGCAAAAAATGCACTTTGCTGTGTGTATGTGTGATTGGATGACAGCCTGCACCGCCCCACTGTATCTGCAGTTTGGAGAAAAAAAAATGGAGATCGCTATCATTTCTGCAGCACTGGTACAACCCCCCCCCCACGTTCCCCCGCACATTATACCCAGAAATTGGATATTCGCAGACATTAACACGGTTAGGGTTAGGGTTAAGCTTTTGGTGATCGAAGCGTTATCGAACATAACCGCGAACTGCCGAATTTCAAGTTAATTGTTCTAATTCGACGAATGCCTCGAACACCGCCCAAAACAGCTTGAATTTGAGATTGGCAAACAAATCGAATCGAACACTGCTCATCTCTACTGATAAGAGTCCACAGAGCTCTCAGACCGAGACCCGCACAGGGGGGAACAGCCACGGGACGTAATCTGCCGCTTTTTAGACTACAGAGTTAAAGACCTAATTCTGCGTAAGGCTCGTGACCAGCAGATGGTCATATATGAGGGTTCCACACTCAAATTGTTCCAAGACCTGTCAGCCATCACACTATGCAAAAGAAGATTTCTGAAACCGTTGACCGACATCCTTTTGCAGAAGGGGCACCGCTCCCGTTGGCTGTTCCCCTTCGGTATTTTTATAACTGCAGGAGACAGGAAATTCCAGGCCAGGACCTCGGCAGACATCAAATTAACCTGTGTGGAGCTGGGGATCGTTCTGGATACCTACTCGGATCTAGAATCACTTCATTCTGCTTCCTTGATCAAACCGCTACCTACCCTACCGTCGCGGTAAGTGGTCACGACGCCAAAGGCCCAAAGACTAAAAAGGAAGGCGGCTAAGACACTGCCCATGAAAGACCTAGGAGACACCACATGAGCCTTATAGGTTTCCCCCTATCGCTTAATAGCGACTCCCCACACTACTTCAGTCTGACTACCTGCCTAGGAATTTTCCTTCCGCAATCTCTTAATGCATCGGACAGGGAACGCTTTTCCAACTATATCCGCTTTGTGAACACTGCCCACCCTATGTCATACTTTTGGGACCTTAAAGGAAGACCATGCTAGGGACGGGCCCCAGGGCGATATTGCCTATTCTATGCTCACAAATCCAACATGGATACCTGATATATACTGACACTATATAGATGGCTCGAACTAGTGGAGCTTTTGATTTTATGCGGGTTTGCCCATACCCCTCCCTCACCCATCCCTATCCTGATTCCCTAGATCCCTCCTTTCCCCAAAACACCCCCCTCCCCTACCCACATACCCCATCCCTCACCTGAGGCAGGAAGATGTGGTTACACTTTCGCATTAATCGTATTGCTTTTATAATTCCTCCTCCGAGCTGGCTATGATGGCTCGTCGAAGCCTCACGTTGATGAGACGAAGTATTACAAAAAAGTTGATATTTGCTTCTATACTTTTTGAAGTTTTATTGTTTCTACCTCTTTTTTTCTTCAATTTCCTATCTCCTCTACCCTCTTTTCTATCACCTTCTTAACCCGGGGGACGTGGAACCGATGAAGACGACTCGTACTGTACGACTTAAACTAGAAACACCATAGAGGGTGCACCTGAGGTAATGAAATTTGCTTCCCTAAATGCACACGGTTTAAACTCACCACACACTAGACGTCACACACTGCACCGTTTGAAACAACAAAAAATACATGTTCCCCTCCTGCAGGAAACACACTTTAAGGCCGACAAACTGCATAACTTAGATCGCACAGGCTACGATAAATGGTACCATGCTACTTCGACACAGACGAAATCCAAATGAGAGACACTTTGATCGACCCTCAGGGACGTTACGTCCTGGTCAAGGGCCTGTTAAATGGAACGCTGGTGACGTTGTGTAGCCTGTACGCCCCAAACAAAAAGATAGCGAAATGGCTTAAAATAACTTTGACCAAGATAGAGAGATTTAAAGAGGGTGTTCTGGTGGTCGGCGGTGACATTAATGTAGCATTAAATCCGCTGATGGACACGTCAAAGCAAAAAAGTGTGCTTTCAGCGGGAGACCTGGCTGGAATACAGCGAAGTCTTAATGCCCAACAACTAATAGATACGTGGAGGTGCCTGAATCCCGCCGAACGCGACTACACCTACTACTCATTCCCTCATAAGTCTTACCACCGACTAGACTATATCTTTGTCCCCAAGGCTTACCTACCAAGCATTAAAAAATCCACAATAACACCTACCATTTATTCTGACCACTCCACGGTAATACTGGAAATGTCTCTGCGGAAACAACTTTCGAAATACAGATCATGGCGTCTCAATAAGTCGATACTAGCTGAGAAGGGTATTAAAGAGCGCATAACTGAAGCGTTACAGAGATATTTCACTCTCAATGCGACACAGGACATCGGCACAGATGCTTTGGGAGGCACATAAGTCGGTGATAAGGGGTGGGCTGATCTCAATCTCCTCCTATCTTAACAATAAACGGCAACAAACCTTATTTGACCTGTATGACAAAATTGCAGTTTTAGAACTGAACCATAAAAGAAAACTTGACCAGCAGACATTGAATCTGCTGTCTGCGAGGAGACAACAACTTAAAGATCTTCTTATCCTACAGTCGGCAAAATTCTATAGCTCATGGAAAAACAAAATGTACACTCACGGGGACAAAGCCTCCAAATTCATGATTTCGCTGATTCAAAAAAGGCAGGCACGCACCCTGATTGGCTGGGTCAAGAATAGTCGAGGTGTATGCTCGGATAATCCCACACACGTGGAAGACGCATTTTTGGATTATTATAAAGACCTTTACGACCTGAGGCCAGTTGAAACCAGGGATCAAAATGAGCTAAGAAAAGGCGAAATCAGGAATTTCCTGAGTGGCTTACAGCTACCCGGCCTCACAGACTCCCAGAAGTTTACCTTAACAAAACCATTCCAGCTCTCGGAGCTCCAGTCCACTCTGTCGGGGTGCCTGGCTGGGAAATCCCCAGGACCTGACGGATTCACGGACCATTACTACAAAACCTTCTCCTCCGCTCTACTCCCACGTCTCCTGGATCTGTGCAATGCGGTGCTCCGGAGCCAAACACTCCCTCATCACATGTTAGAAGCTAGTATCTCTTTAATCTACAAAGAGGGTAAAGACCCAAAGCAATGCAGCAGTTATAGATCGATTTCTTTATTAAATGTCGATCTGAAGCTGCTCGCTAGTATGATCGCAAAGAGACTAGCAGCTTTCTTACCCCAGTTGATTTCCCCGAATCAAACAGGTTACGTGGGGGAGCGGGATCGAAAGGATAATGTACACAAAATTTTACACGTGTTACAAATTACCAAACATCGTAATCTACCTTTAGTCTTATTGGGTACCGATGCAGAAAAGGCTTTCGACAGAGTGGACTGGACTTATCTTGAGGAAACTTTAATTGCCTTCAGCATTCCATCTGTACTGGTTGGAGCCATATTGGCGATGTACCGTAGACCCACGGCACGCATTAGGATAAATAATACTCTCACTGATGCATTTGAGATAAAAAACGGTACTAGACAGAGTTCTCCGCTCTCGCCGCTCCTCTTTGTCCTCACTATGGAACCTCTCTTGGCTGCTATACAGTTAAGGGATGACATAGAGGGCATAACTCTGCAATGCACACATTTTAAGACAGCGGCGTTAGCGGACAACCTGTTGATTATAATAACAGACCCGCTCAGCAGCTTCCCAGCCTGCATAGAACTATTAGAGCACTTCGGTAATATGTCAAATTTTAAGATTAATGCCTTAAAACCAGAAGCGCTAGCGATTAACGTACCCCATACAACGCAAACTGAACTCAAAACGCTTTACCCCTTTGCATAGCCTGCACACTACATCCGCTATCAAGGTGTTAAACTGGGAAGAAACAACAATGATCTTTTTCGTCTAAATATTTTGCAGTTGCTTGAGGACGTTATGAAAACTATGCAATCCTGGAGGGACAATTGCCTCTCCTGGATGGGTAGGAAAAATTTACTGAAATGTTTAATCCTGCCCAGGTTCACGTATATGTTTAACATGCTTCCTATAGTGATTCCAACGACATACCTCACCAAGGTCAACTCTATGTTCAGCAAATACGTCTGGCACCAAAAAACTCCTAGAATTTCGTATAGGACTTTATCGTTGCCTAAAGACAGGGGAGGAATGGGAGCACCTGATATACGGAGATATTACTATGCCTCGATGATTTAAAGAGTGGTGGACATTCTTAGAAAGTCGAGAGATACACAATGGATTATAGCGGAAGAGGCATTGTCCCCGCTGCCGCTCAAGTCTCTCTTTCTTACCTGCGACCGCGAAATCAAACCACATATGATTCACAATATGCACACTAAAGCTACACTACATATCTGGTCAAAACTAAAACACACATTACTCCCCTCGCTGTCACCTCTGATTACTCTTGCAGACATGGTGGCCTCTTCCTCAGGGATGCTATCCGGCGCAGTGGTGATGCCACACAGCTGGTCAGAAATGACCATTGACAAACTCTTGATAGATGGATCTCTGCCAGGCTTGACTGAACTTCATGAGATGACTGGACTTCAGCGATTAACCTTCCTTCAATACCATTGTCTCCGCGACAAATTGAACCCCCTCTTGAGATCAGCTGACCTATCACGCCCGATGACTCCATTCGAGAAATTATGTGCCGCCACCACCAGACCTAAGAAAATTCTCTCTACCCTTTACCAAACGCTATTGACAATCGAATGCTGCTTAAAAAGTAGCTACATTGCACACTGGGAGACAGACCTGAGCTACAAACTGTCCCCAGCTCAACAGAAACACATTTATAATTGTTCCCATGGTCCCTCGCAGTATGTAAAGGCTCAAGAGAACACTTACAAAGTGGTTACACGCTGGTACCACACGCCACAAAGAACCTATCATTGGCAGAGAGGGAGTTCCACCGACTGCTGGAGATGTAGGGACACTGGAGGAGACTATATACACTTTAGGCTTTTTGGAGGCAAGTGAGCGAATTTATAAAACGAGTAACGAAAAGACCTCACCGGCTCATGTTGGAAACTGCCTTGTTGAATTTCCCTCTCTGGCCAAATGATAAAAATATATCGAAACTGGCACTTAATTGCCTGTCGGCAACTAAATTATTGATTCCGCTGCATTTGGGCACACCAGACATACCCACCATCCCGCAGCTATTTGAAAAAGTGGATTCCCTATACCGAGTTGCACAGTGACAGTTGACAGTGGCAGCTGTAACACATACCCAAAAACCGTTCAGAGAAACTTGGTCCTCTTGGATTAGCTTTAGGGAAAGTGGAACGAGCACTGGATAACACCCAATACCTCCGACGACTAGACCAGCCCTTGACGCTACCGACCTGATGAGTACCCGGTTCATACACGTCCCCGCCCCTCCCTATCCCACCATTCTACTCCTTTCTGCTCTCTCTAACTTCTCGACCCCTTCTCTGTCTTTCTCTCTCTGCCTCTTTTAATTCTTTCGGTTCTAAAAATTGCATTGAATGGTTGTATTTAGTTACGAATTAGTATTCAATTTGTAGTCAAGAGATATACTTTGATGGCACTCCGACATCTATGAGACCTTATTTACTTTGATGGCACTCCGACATCTATGAGACTTTATAGATGCTGACAAACTTTCGATTTTCCTCCCATGACATTTCCAGGAAAGGAGCGGATTTTGTCATACAACGGAACACAATTCCAGACTATCAGGCATAGTCAAAGATGAACAACATGTCTTATTCTCTTGGCTGCATATCTATTTTCTCTTCTAGCTATTGTTACTTTTCACTCACAACGATGTTCAATATTGATTGAGTTGTTAATTTACTGTTCGTTATATTTTTACATATGCCTCTGGTGCAGTTGAACACACAATTGTTTTTTGAAGATTGTATTACAAGTGGCCTACACTAATAGTTTTTGGCACGCAGCGACTTGACCAGAAGTCAGATGTGGCCAAGGTGCAGTTAAAAATTAGTCTGAAGTACACTGGCGGTGTAGTAGATTGTATTACAAGTGGTGTACACTAATAGCTTTTGGCATGCTGCGACTTGACCAGAAGTCAGATGTGGCCAAGGTGCAGTTAAAAATTAGTAAGGAAGTACACTGGCGGTGTAGCTTTTCACAAGTGGGCTACACTACTGTGTAAATCACACTGCTACTAGTCCGAACAAATTGCTGAGACTAGCAGCAGCAAAAAAATGCCTACTTAAGACAGGTGGTGTAGCTTTCTTAACAGCAGTGCTACACTACCTGCCCTAAAGGACTCCCAGAGCTAGATGTGGCCAGATGCTTTGAAAAAGACTTGTACAGCACTCTGGCACACACCTGCCTGGCAAAAACTAATAGGGACTGCTCTAACCTAGCCCAAAGGGCTGTAATTAAAACTAGTCCCTGCTTCTATGGAGTAGATCTCAAAAAGGGCTGTTAAAGACCTAGTCCCTAGTCCGTACTCCCTACTCCTATAATGTAGCTCTTACAAGAGCAGCAGCGGCGGGTCCGTCTGACACACAGCTACGGCAATGAGCAAATGGTGGCGATGAAGAAAATGGCCAGGTCTTATAGGGCAAGGACATGTGACATACACAGCCAATGATGCCGGACCTTGCTTGTGCAAAACATGCCCTTTACGGTGTTTCACTGTGATTGGCTCAAAGCCTGCACTGCCCCACTCTACATGCTGTCTGGAGAAAAAAAATTGCTCCATCACTTCAGCAGCACTGATCTGAACCCCGCTGCTCTCCCCCCGCACACTATGCACTAAAAATAGATAGTAAGATTGAAGATCAGTATTAGTGTGAAAAGCCAGGTATGCTTTTGGTGACCGAATCGTTATCGAACATAACCTCGAACTGTTCAATTTGAAGCTAATTTTTCTAATTCGACGAATGACTCAAACACCGCCCAAAACAGGTCAAATTTGAGATTGGCGAACATTTCGAATCAAACATCGCTCATCTCTATTCCCAGGTCCTTGAGTTCTCCCCTGAACTCTACCTTAAACTCAGCTATCATTCTTTTAAGATCAGCTTGGAGGTCTTGCCTGAGGGCCTTAAGCAAAGTCTCCATTGTTTTCTGTGTAAGAGGAATATCTCTCTGCGCTCCCTCCCCCCCTCCTGAGTCTGCTACTTGTGAAGAGCAGGAAGAAAGAGCTGGGAAGTGAGAAGCTGTAGCCATGTTGGAGGCTGTATTCAGCACCTGGTCTCTGGAGAAATATGCAGTCACCTTCTTTGGATATCTACTTCTAGCTGACTTGTCACGCACCATTGGAACCACTGTGTCCTCAGGTCACCAATTAAATTTATTTAGGGCTTCCCAGAATGGTATTTCACCTTGTTGTGCCAAGTTAAAACCGATCTCTGCTGGACCTCCTGCTCTTAGCAACCTGTGTCATTCAAAGCTCGGCCAGGCCCCCCAGCGGATCCTTTCTGTTTCACTGTCTGCCACACCTGTAGGTGGATCCCTCGAGCAGATAAGCGGGCCCTTTGGTATATATGTGGGCAGGTGCAGCTGTTCGCGCCGTTTGGCAACCTGGCCCACGATGGGAGGCTGCACCACTCCCTCTGGTCTGTACATGGCACCTGTATTTTTTGTGGAGCCAGTACACAGTCTTAGGCATAATCATTGGGCGCACAGTATCTGTTGACACCGGGCATGAAATCTTATTGGTGACGCCAAGTTGATACACCCACCAGGACCGTGGGGTACTCAGAACTGAGTTGGGAGTTCTTTGGGGAGGTCACTGGGTCGTGAACCGGATCCGTGGCCCTGGTTGTGTCAATAAATGTCTTACCCTGACCTCCCTCAATGCCCTAATAGGGTCTCTCTCCCCCCCCGCCGTCGTCACTTGCCTAGTCCCTGACTGTCACCTCAATAGACCAGTCTTGTGCTAAGGCTGGTGTGAACACTAGACGCTGCCTCTGCTGTAATACAACTCGGTGGCAGGTAGACAGACAGGGAACAAGACATAAAAGAGTACTTCCACTAAAAAGCAAACACCAGTGGCTACAGCCAAACTCCAGCAGTAGCTTGGCACCTCCTCACTCCACCAAGGTCTTTATAGAATGAACTATAACTGACAACAGGTATAAGACCATGTGGCAACTTAGGCTGGTTTCACATTACGATATTTCAATTTCCGATGCAATTTTCCATGCAGCCCTATGGGCATCGGACCGAATCGGATGTGCACTAAATGCCATCCGATTTGGTCCGATCCGATTCTGTCCGATTTTTTTATCGGTGCAAAAATCGGAGCATGCTCCGATTTTTGCACCGAAAATAAAATCGGACAAAATCGGATCGGACCAAATCGGATGGCATTTAGTGCACATCCTATTTGGTCCGATCAATTTAGCATGGGGCCCTATGGAGCAGGGTCCGAGGAAACATCTGATGTCTCCTCGGACCCGATTTTACTGTACTGAGCATGCTCAGTACAGTAAAAATGCTCCAAACAGGAAGGCAGGGGTTAAAAAAAAAAAAAGTTTATGCTCACCTCTCCCCGAGCTCCCACCGTCTTCCTGCAGGCTCCCGGTGGCTCCCGCAGGCTCCCGGTGTCTGCAGAGGTGTTCTACTGCAGTAAAGGACCTGCGGTGATGTCACAGTCACGTGACAGCAGGTTACACCATGCTAACCTGCTGTCACGTGACTGTGACATCCCCGCAGGTCCTGTACTGCAGTAGAACACCTCTGCAGACACCGGGAGCCTGCGGGAGCCACCGGGAGATGGCAGGAAGACGGCGGGGGCTCGGGGAGAGGTGAGCATAAACTTTTTTTTTTTTTAATTTTTTTTTTAGCAGGGAGGCTACGATTTAATGCCGGAATCGGATGCCTATTTGGCATCCGATTCCAGGCATCGGAAGGGAGCCGATGCTGTCCGAATTTATCGGACAGCATCGGCTCCCTTCAAAATCGTAATGTGAAAGTAGCCTTAAAGGGAGGAGGGTGTTGTTTAAAGCCTGGCTGAAAACAGAGAACAGCCTTGGAGCTGTCAGGAAGGAAACGTTGACATTAACCCATGTTAGCACAAAAAAAATTAACTTAATTTAAAATACGCAGCTCCAAGTTATCATAAGTCTCCTACTGACTTGTGAGAAGGGGCCTGCTCCCTGCCTTGCTAAGAGTTTTTCCAAAATCTGGGAGGACACCTGAGCCACACTAGTGAAGTCATTTGAACAGATGAAAACGCATGTGGATAAGAGACGTCTGAATCCATCTAATTTAGAAGGCACAGTCTTGTGTCTCCTAATCCCTCTCCCCGCTACCGAAGTCTCCGGAAATCTCTGGATTAGATTAATTAAATAATCCTGAAGATCATACTGATGGTGAGTGCCTCTTTAGTTCTTCTGCCAACAAGCACCAGAATTCCCCTGATGTCATTTGATCCACTCTCCTTGTACTACAGACAGGACAGGACTATAGGCACCAGCACGCCGCACACATCATCTGATCCCCCTTACGCTGCTTGACAGGACAAGACTACAAGAACCAGCATGCCCCTGACATCATCTGATCCCCCTTCCCTCTGATATATAAAACCTGTTATTATGCAAACATTTCGTTAAGGGTACGCTGACATCTACATATCTTTTCTCGCTGAGAACCTCAGCGAGAAAAGTGGCAGTGTCAAGCGTTTTTTCATCCGGATGACATCCGTATAACCTGCCAGTGTGCCCTTTTCCCTCACCTACCATCCATATGTCTTTTGTATGTCATGTGATGAGCCCAGGGCAAGGGGTACTCGGATAACTGGGCCTGGGTTTGGTGGATTTAACCGGGGGAATCACAGGTGGGTTCCCTGTTCCGTGCCCTGGCTGTCATTTGTTGGAGGGGGGGAATATTTACAGTGGATAAAGAGCACGAGATGCTACCTGTGGATCCCGGTAATTTGGATACCGGTGCTGCAGGCCGGCTGCTGAGGTAATGACGGGTGCAGCTCAGTGTGGTTCAGCTCCCCACAGGTGGAGCTTTTACCTCAGGGCAGCGGTGATGGAGGATGAGGGGGATGAGGGTAGTTGTTGTTCTTACCCCTCCGGTGAGATGAAGATGAAGCTGAGGCCCTCCAGGCACTGGTGGGAAGAAAGACAGAAACCGATTCAACTTCAACTCCACTTTAGTGGTACCGGCAGATGTTATAGTACACAGTAACAGTCTGGTTCAACGGAAACGTAGCCACAGGTTTCGGGATGCCTTATAGAGTCTGTTGGTGTACCTTCATTTTGGCTTTCAGGGTCTCAGTCTTGCTTTCACTTGCTTAACCACCTTTGCAGAGCTCCCTCGCCAGTCCTGCGGTCTGTTACTGGTAGGTACGGGTTGTTCCTTACCGGTACGGACAGGAGCTACCTGGTCTATTCTCCTGCCACCCGAATTCGGCCCATTACCTATAGTGTCCTGGACCTGTTTTAGAACTGAGATGGAGGTGCTTCTTTGTGGCACTACGGCTCCCTTATTCTGGTCCCGCAGTCGTACGGTTTGCAGTGAGAGATAGACCACTCACTGCCTCGGCTCCGGTATGCCGGTTGCTGTCCTCAGACATTTCCAGCCGGCTCCAATCGGTCCTGGATCGTCTACTTCTGTTCTGGGTCCCTTCTTGAAGAGAGGTGCCCTCCTGTCAGAAGCCTCCCAGGCATGTCCAATCTGGCTGCCTTCCCAGCACTAACTGAACTAACTGTCACTCATGTTTCTTGCACTACCCTAGGCTCCACCCCCTTTTGGACCTACTGAATAATCAGTTCCTTTATACTAAGGTGGCCTAGTCCTGTGTGTATGTGTGTGTGAAAACACACATCTCCTTTCACCCAGCAGGGACACACCACAGGTAATCCTGCGTCCTGGGCCGTTACTCTTTGGCCATTACCCACATTTCTCTAAATTCCATTGTTTCTTTTAGGTCTCTTATGCCTCTGAGCCTTGCCTCTGTTTATTAAGGTCTGTATCCTTACATGACCTATTATCTTCTTTTGTCTTTTTTGCTCCTCTCATCAAACCTATCTTTTTCTTTGGTAGAATACGTTCATTTATAGATGTGCCCAAGCCCCTTATAGGCTCCTTAAGGTAACATACAATCTCTGCCAGAAATTTTTTTTCATTATCTATCCTGTTTGTATTAACATATGCAGTTTTACCTCAGGGCCCTTTCACATCAGCGTTTTTTTTTTTTCAAATCGCGGCAGATGCGGTGAAAAAACCGCATCTGCCGCGATTACCGCATACCGGCTACACTTGCGGTGCGGTTGCGGTTTTTGCCATGCAAAGTATAGGCGGACTTGCGGCAGGTGCGGCAAGTGCGGTTTTGCACTTGCGGCAGGTGCGGCCGCGAAAAAAACCGCGGTCAGCCGCGGTTTTTTTCGCGGCCGCACCTGCCGCAAGTGCAAAACCGCACTTGCCGCACCTGCCGCAAGTCCGCCTATACTTTGCATGGCAAAAAAACGCAACCGCGCCGCAAGTGCAGCCGGTATGCGGTAATCGCGGCAGATGCGGTTTTTTCACCGCATCTGCCGCGATTTGAAAAAAAACGCTGATGTGAAAGGGCCCTTACATAGATATTACGAACACCTAGTATCCAGTACCGGTTTTTGATAGTTTACAGGTTTGGATTTATAATCATTCATTTCACCTTATGATTGTTCACATCTTCCTTAAGGTATTCTTTTACTATATTTTCCCTTTTCTGGGATCTTCACACTATTCTATACTACTTAGTATTTTATCATGACAGCCATTTAAGCTGTTTTTCCACCTCCTTTGTTCAATCCCTTATTTTTTCCTTCTTTTACTCCTTTTCATTATACCTATACCTATACCAATGGGGTGATCGACCAAAAGTTGGCCGACTTCCTCACTAATCAACATCCTATAACACCAGTCCTCTATACTCTACCCAAAATTCATAAGAGCCTTACCAGACCACCGGGAAGACGCATCGTGGCGTCCACGGATTTGGTCTTATCACCTCTGTCTCAGGTCCTTGAAAAAATGCTTAGTCCTCTTGTTCCAACCCTTAAGTCATATATTAAAGACATAAATGCGTTTTTGGGTGTCATCAGAGACTTGAACCATGTTCCCACTAACTCCATCCTTGTCACAATGGATGTTAATAGCCTCTATACCAGCATAGATCACACTATGGGCATTGCTGCAGTCCAATGGTTCCTTGATCAACAGGACTGATTACATATCGTGCTAGAAGAAAACTTCTTTCTCTTTGAGGACACTTTCTACGTTCAGAAACAAGGTACAGCAATGGGGGCCAATGTTGCCCCTCCATATGCAAATATATTCATGGGCAAGTTTGAACACAACTTCATCTTTAATCATCCCAGTGTAACGGAACATGTCCTAATTTGGCGCCGTTACATTGACGATGTTTTTCTCATTTGGCAAGGTACCGAATCACTTCTTGACTCCTTTTTTCATGAAATCAACTCTCTGATTCCCAATCTCACGTTCACTATTCACCATGACAGACAACGGATTCATTTTCTTGACACAATGGTCACGATTGACTCCACTGGAACTCTGACCACAGATCTTTAAGTAAAACCTACTGATAGGAACCGCCTATTACATTACAACAGTAGCCATCCACGCCATGTTAAGATCTCTTTGCCGAGATCTCAGCATGTGAGGATTGATCGCATTGTCTCTGATTCAGAAAGAAGAGTGATTAGACATAATGAAATGACCACCAAGTTCAGAAATCGAGGATATCTAGAACACATTGCTCAAGGCCAATCTGGCTCCTTTACCCGTCAAAAGCCTTCGGGCCCAAGGATACCGTTCGTGTCCGTATACCACCCATTCAAAAAGCTTGTACAAGGTGTGATTCTTGAGCATTGGCACTTACTGCATACAAGTTATCCTGAGATTCCTGAATTTGCCAATACACCACTTTTTTGTCATAAGAAGCCTCCAAATATCAAACAGACGGTACTACAAGCAGATATAGGCTCAAACAAGAAGTTGTTACAGCAAACAACCTTACAAACTCAACGCAAAGGAACTTTTCCTTGTCTTGGCTGTAATCAATGTCACAACGTGATTAAGGGTGACTTTTTTTCACACCCCCGCACTGGCAAACGCTTCCCAACAAAGGTTTCTATACTTGCGCATCCACATACGTTGTATACCTGATTAAGTGCCCTTGCGGTCACGTATATGTTGGTGAGACCACTCAGCATATACGTGACCGCATCAGCAAACATAAGTCCACCATTCGATGTAAAAATACACTTTTGCCCATCCCGTTTCATTTCATAAATCACAATCACAGAGTATCTCAGTTACGCTTCCACATCATCGAAGGGGTCCTTCCACAGAGGAGAGACGGTGATCGGATACGGAGGCTCAAAATGCGGGAAGCCTTCTGGATCCATACTCTTCAAACCTTAGAACCCCTGGGACTTAAATGCGAGTACGAACAATTTTGATTGACATGTTGGCAAATCCCATTTAACATATACATCCTCAGGTCTGATAGTCAATAGCTGTTCCTCACACTATATAGAGGTATCATATTAACCAAAAATTTGTTAAACGATCTTCCTGATGATAACATGATCTTTTTGTAGCTTTAAGTTTCCTTTTGTATAGAATCACCCTGTGAGACCCTTTGACTATTGGTTACCATATACTGACATGACTTATGTCCCCTAGTAATGGATTCATTAATAGATGAGGATATTCTTGCTGCTATATATCTACATATGTAGATATAAACTTAGCCTATTGCGGTTTTCCCTTATTCCTTTGTTGTATATATCATGTATGGCTATATCATGCTTACTACTGCCAATGCTGCATTACTAATTATGTCTTTCTTATATTTATAGATGCATTATTGAATATCCTTCTAGTGAATGGCACAAGCAGCACCCATAATTGAGAATCACACTTTTGCTATGCAAAAACGGCACTTCAAGCACTGAAAAGCGGATATTTTCTTATTTCTATGTTTGCGCATGCGCAGATACACCATACACACTGCGCACGCCGCACTTCCTTACCGCACTTCCGTGCGGTTCACAGACAGAATGGGATGTCATTAAGTCCCTCCCCACTTCCCTTTATAGAGCGGCACCTCTCACACTAACGCCACACATCTCCTTTCACCCAGCAGGGACACACCACAGGTAATCCTGCGTCCTGGGCCGTTACTCTTTGGCCATTACCCACATTTCTCTAAATTCCATTGTTTTTCTTCTAGGTCTCTTATGCCTCTGAGCCTTGCCTCTGTTCATTAAGGTCTGTATCCTTACATGACCTATTATCTTCTTTTGTCTTTTTTGCTCCCCTCATCAAATCTATCTTTTTCTTTGGTAGAATACATTCATTTATAGATGTGCCCAAGCCCCTTATAGGCTCCTTAAGGTAATATACAATCTCTGCCAGAAATTTTTTTTCATTATCTATTCTGTTTGTATTAACATATGCAGTTTTACCTTACATAGATATTACCAGCACCTGGATAACCGTGGTTTTTGATAGTTTACTGGTTTGGATTTCCAATCATTCATTTCACCTTACGATTGTTCACATCTTCCTTAACCTCTTTACGACCAATGACGAGTATACTCGTCATGAAAAGATGTCAGTTCCCGCATCATGACGAGTATACTCGTCATGGCTTTGAACTGTCACTGCTTCTAAACGAACAGTGACAGCTCAAATCTAAAAGCTGTCAGTGACAGCCAAGGGTTAGGGGCAGAGGTGTGGGCACCCCTGTTAACCCCTTCACCCCCACCGCAATCACTATTATCTGCGGGCGGGTTGCACCGCAGCCGCCGGCCATGAGCTGATGCTCCAGCTCCCCCTGTGTCCTGTCCCCGCCCCCTGTGTCCAGCTCCCCCTGTGTCCTGTAGCCCCCCCCCCTGTGTCCTGAGCCCCCTGTGTCCTGTCCCCGTCCCCTGTGCAGCCCCTCCTGTGTCCTGTCCCCGTCCCCTGTGCAGTCCCTCCTGTGTGCGGTCCCTGTCCCCTGTGCAGCCCCTCCTGTGTCCTGTCCCCGCCCCCTGTGTCCAGCTCCCCCTGTGTCCTGTAGCCCCCCCCCCTGTGTCCTGAGCCCTCTGTGTCCTGTCCCCGTCCCCTGTGCAGCCCCCCCTGTCTCCCGTCCATCCCCGCCCTCCACCTTGCACAGTTTGTTTGCCGGCGGGCTTCTGCGCCCACCGGCAAAGCTGCAGGGCCCCCTCCTCCTCCCTGCTGGTCCCCAGCCCCCGGGACTCGGTCCCCAGCCCCCGATCCCTGGTCCCCAGCCCCACTCACCTATCCCGGCGGGCTGCACGCTGGGTGCACCCGCCCGCACCGTCGGGCCTCCTCTGCAGTGTGGCTCCTCCTCTTCTCAGGGGCTCCTCCTCCTCATCGCTGGGTAAGTATGAATGAATGAAAGAATGAATGAAAGAATGAAAGAATGAATGAATGGATGGATGGGTGGATGGGTGGATGGATGGGTGGATGGATGGATGGATGGACGGGTGGGTGGATGGATGGATGGGTGGATGGATGGATGGATGTGTGCGTGCGTGGATGTGCGTGTGTGGATGTGTGTGCGTGGTTGTGTGCATGCGTGGATGTCAGCACGTGGATGTGCGTACGTGGATGTGCGTACGTGGATGTGCGTACGTGGATATGCATGTGTGGATGTGTGTGCGTGGTTGTGTGCATGCGTGGATGTGCGTACGTGGATGTGCGTACGTGGATGTGCGTACGTAGATGTGCGTGCGTGGATGTGCGTACGTGGATGTGCGTGTGTGAATGTGCGTGCGTGGATGTGTGCGTACGTGGATGTGGATGTACGTGGATGTGTGTGTGGATGTACGTGGATGTCAGCATGTGTGCGTGGATGTGTGCATGCGTGGATGTGCGTGCGTGGTTGTGTGCATGCGTGGATGTGTGTACGTGGATGTGCGTGCGTGGATGATGGGTGCATAGGTGGATGGATGGGTGCAACAAGGGATCAAGTGTCCTCTTGTTATAGTCTCTGGGATCATAGTCATGGTGCACTGTATAACTGATCATTGTCATACAGTGCACCATAACTCTGACCCCTGAGACTGTAGGAAGAGGACACTTGATCCCTTGCTGCAGTCTCTGGATTGAGCAGAGGCGATCGAGCGTCGTGGGACCTTCGTTGTGGACTACGTCGGAGGCAATCGAGCGTCGTGGGACCTTCGTTGTGGACTACGTCGGATCTTCATAATAAAGATGGAGTCCGAATTTTGTTTGTGTTTTTTTTTCAAATAAAAAGATTTTTCTATGTGTGTATTTTCTGACTATTTACCAGAGATTCCTAATGGCGGGTCTAACATTGGCCCTATATTATGAATCTCGGGCTTAGTGCCAGCTGCCAATAAAAAGCTGGCATTAACCCCTTTATTACCCAGTTTGCCACCGGCACCAGGGCAACTGGAAGAGCATGGGTACAGCGCCAGAAAATGGCGCTTCAATGAATGCGCCATTTTCTGGAGCGGCTGCGGGCTGCAATTCGCAGCATGGGGGGCCCAGAACGCTTGGGCCTTTCCATGCTGAGGATTCCAGCCCCCAGCTGCCTAGTTGTACCTGGCTGGGCCAAAAATATGGCGGAGCCCTACGTCATTTTTTTTCTAGAATTAGTTCTAGAAATTAAAAAAAATGGGCTTCACTGTATTTTTGGTTGCAGCCAGGTACAACGAGGCTGCTGGGGGTTGCTGGCAGTCTGTAGCTGCCAAGTTGTATAACACCTATAACACCAGTCCTCTATACTCTACCCAAAATTCATAAGAGCCTTACCAGACCACCGGGAAGACGCATCGTGGCGTCCACGGATTTGGTCTTATCACCTCTGTCTCAGGTCCTTGAAAAAATGCTTAGTCCTCTTGTTCCAACCCTTAAGTCATATATTAAAGACATAAATGCGTTTTTGGGTGTCATCAGAGACTTGAACCATGTTCCCACTAACTCCATCCTTGTCACAATGGATGTTAATAGCCTCTATACCAGCATAGATCACACTATGGGCATTGCTGCAGTCCAATGGTTCCTTGATCAACAGGACTGATTACATATCGTGCTAGAAGAAAACTTCTTTCTCTTTGAGGACACTTTCTACGTTCAGAAACAAGGTACAGCAATGGGGGCCAATGTTGCCCCTCCATATGCAAATATATTTCATGGGCAAGTTTGAACACAACTTCATCTTTAATCATCCCAGTGTAACGGAACATGTCCTAATTTGGCGCCGTTACATTGACGATGTTTTTCTCATTTGGCAAGGTACCGAATCACTTCTTGACTCCTTTTTTCATGAAATCAACTCTCTGATTCCCAATCTCACGTTCACTATTCACCATGACAGACAACGGATTCATTTTCTTGACACAATGGTCACGATTGACTCCACTGGAACTCTGACCACAGATCTTTAAGTAAAACCTACTGATAGGAACCGCCTATTACATTACAACAGTAGCCATCCACGCCATGTTAAGATCTCTTTGCCGAGATCTCAGCATGTGAGGATTGATCGCATTGTCTCTGATTCAGAAAGAAGAGTGATTAGACATAATGAAATGACCACCAAGTTCAGAAATCGAGGATATCTAGAACACATTGCTCAAGGCCAATCTGGCTCCTTTACCCGTCAAAAGCCTTCGGGCCCAAGGATACCGTTCGTGTCCGTATACCACCCATTCAAAAAGCTTGTACAAGGTGTGATTCTTGAGCATTGGCACTTACTGCATACAAGTTATCCTGAGATTCCTGAATTTGCCAATACACCACTTTTTTGTCATAAGAAGCCTCCAAATATCAAACAGACGGTACTACAAGCAGATATAGGCTCAAACAAGAAGTTTTTACAGCAAACAACCTTACAAACTCAACGCAAAGGAACTTTTCCTTGTCTTGGCTGTAATCAATGTCACAACGTGATTAAGGGTGACTTTTTTTCACACCCCCGCACTGGCAAACGCTTCCCAACAAAGGTTTCTATACTTGCGCATCCACATACGTTGTATACCTGATTAAGTGCCCTTGCGGTCACGTATATGTTGGTGAGACCACTCAGCATATACGTGACCGCATCAGCAAACATAAGTCCACCATTCGATGTAAAAATACACTTTTGCCCATCCCGTTTCATTTCATAAATCACAATCACAGAGTATCTCAGTTACGCTTCCACATCATCGAAGGGGTCCTTCCACAGAGGAGAGACGGTGATCGGATACGGAGGCTCAAAATGCGGGAAGCCTTCTGGATCCATACTCTTCAAACCTTAGAACCCCTGGGACTTAAATGCGAGTACGAACAATTTTGATTGACATGTTGGCAAATCCCATTTAACATATACATCCTCAGGTCTGATAGTCAATAGCTGTTCCTCACACTATATAGAGGTATCATATTAACCAAAAATTTGTTAAACGATCTTCCTGATGATAACATGATCTTTTTGTAGCTTTAAGTTTCCTTTTGTATAGAATCACCCTGTGAGA
Organism: Allobates femoralis; assembly: GCA_033576535.1. Classification (NCBI taxonomy): domain Eukaryota; kingdom Metazoa; phylum Chordata; class Amphibia; order Anura; family Aromobatidae; genus Allobates; species Allobates femoralis. The sequence continues at coordinate 329,711,152 of JARQOC010000006.1, forward strand.
CCCTTTGACTATTGGTTACCATATACTGACATGACTTATGTCCCCTAGTAATGGATTCATTAATAGATGAGGATATTCTTGCTGCTATATATCTACATATGTAGATATAAACTTAGCCTATTGCGGTTTTCCCTTATTCCTTTGTTGTATATATCATGTATGGCTATATCATGCTTACTACTGCCAATGCTGCATTACTAATTATGTCTTTCTTATATTTATAGATGCATTATTGAATATCCTTCTAGTGAATGGCACAAGCAGCACCCATAATTGAGAATCACACTTTTGCTATGCAAAAACGGCACTTCAAGCACTGAAAAGCGGATATTTTCTTATTTCTATGTTTGCGCATGCGCAGATACACCATACACACTGCGCACGCCGCACTTCCTTACCGCACTTCCGTGCGGTTCACAGACAGAATGGGATGTCATTAAGTCCCTCCCCACTTCCCTTTATAGAGCGGCACCTCTCACACTAACGCCACACATCTCCTTTCACCCAGCAGGGACACACCACAGGTAATCCTGCGTCCTGGGCCGTTACTCTTTGGCCATTACCCACATTTCTCTAAATTCCATTGTTTTTCTTCTAGGTCTCTTATGCCTCTGAGCCTTGCCTCTGTTCATTAAGGTCTGTATCCTTACATGACCTATTATCTTCTTTTGTCTTTTTTGCTCCCCTCATCAAATCTATCTTTTTCTTTGGTAGAATACATTCATTTATAGATGTGCCCAAGCCCCTTATAGGCTCCTTAAGGTAATATACAATCTCTGCCAGAAATTTTTTTTCATTATCTATTCTGTTTGTATTAACATATGCAGTTTTACCTTACATAGATATTACCAGCACCTGGATAACCGTGGTTTTTGATAGTTTACTGGTTTGGATTTCCAATCATTCATTTCACCTTACGATTGTTCACATCTTCCTTAACCTCTTTACGACCAATGACGAGTATACTCGTCATGAAAAGATGTCAGTTCCCGCATCATGACGAGTATACTCGTCATGGCTTTGAACTGTCACTGCTTCTAAACGAACAGTGACAGCTCAAATCTAAAAGCTGTCAGTGACAGCCAAGGGTTAGGGGCAGAGGTGTGGGCACCCCTGTTAACCCCTTCACCCCCCACCGCAATCACTCTTATCTGCGGGCGGGTTGCACCGCAGCCGCCGGCCATGAGCTGATGCTCCAGCTCCCCCTGTGTCCTGTCCCCGCCCCCTGTGTCCAGCTCCCCCTGTGTCCTGTAGCCCCCCCCCCTGTGTCCTGAGCCCCTGTGTCCTGTCCCCGTCCCCTGTGCAGCCCCTCCTGTGTCCTGTCCCCGTCCCCTGTGCAGTCCCTCCTGTGTGCGGTCCCTGTCCCCTGTGCAGCCCCTCCTGTGTCCTGTCCCCGCCCCCTGTGTCCAGCTCCCCCTGTGTCCTGTAGCCCCCCCCCCTGTGTCCTGAGCCCTCTGTGTCCTGTCCCCGTCCCCTGTGCAGCCCCCCTGTCTCCCGTCCATCCCCGCCCTCCACCTTGCACAGTTTGTTTGCCGGCGGGCTTCTGCGCCCACCGGCAAAGCTGCAGGGCCCCCTCCTCCTCCCTGCTGGTCCCCAGCCCCCGGGACTCGGTCCCCAGCCCCCGATCCCTGGTCCCCAGCCCCACTCACCTATCCCGGCGGGCTGCACGCTGGGTGCACCCGCCCGCACCGTCGGGCCTCCTCTGCAGTGTGGCTCCTCCTCTTCTCAGGGGCTCCTCCTCCTCATCGCTGGGTAAGTATGAATGAATGAAAGAATGAATGAAAGAATGAAAGAATGAATGAATGGATGGATGGGTGGATGGGTGGATGGATGGGTGGATGGATGGATGGATGGACGGGTGGGTGGATGGATGGATGGGTGGATGGATGGATGGATGTGTGCGTGCGTGGATGTGCGTGTGTGGATGTGTGTGCGTGGTTGTGTGCATGCGTGGATGTCAGCACGTGGATGTGCGTACGTGGATGTGCGTACGTGGATGTGCGTACGTGGATATGCATGTGTGGATGTGTGTGCGTGGTTGTGTGCATGCGTGGATGTGCGTACGTGGATGTGCGTACGTGGATGTGCGTACGTAGATGTGCGTGCGTGGATGTGCGTACGTGGATGTGCGTGTGTGAATGTGCGTGCGTGGATGTGTGCGTACGTGGATGTGGATGTACGTGGATGTGTGTGTGGATGTACGTGGATGTCAGCATGTGTGCGTGGATGTGTGCATGCGTGGATGTGCGTGCGTGGTTGTGTGCATGCGTGGATGTGTGTACGTGGATGTGCGTGCGTGGATGATGGGTGCATAGGTGGATGGATGGGTGCAACAAGGGATCAAGTGTCCTCTTGTTATAGTCTCTGGGATCATAGTCATGGTGCACTGTATAACTGATCATTGTCATACAGTGCACCATAACTCTGACCCCTGAGACTGTAGGAAGAGGACACTTGATCCCTTGCTGCAGTCTCTGGATTGAGCAGAGGCGATCGAGCGTCGTGGGACCTTCGTTGTGGACTACGTCGGAGGCAATCGAGCGTCGTGGGACCTTCGTTGTGGACTACGTCGGATCTTCATAATAAAGATGGAGTCCGAATTTTGTTTGTGTTTTTTTTTCAAATAAAAAGATTTTTCTATGTGTGTATTTTCTGACTATTTACCAGAGATTCCTAATGGCGGGTCTAACATTGGCCCTATATTATGAATCTCGGGCTTAGTGCCAGCTGCCAATAAAAAGCTGGCATTAACCCCTTTATTACCCAGTTTGCCACCGGCACCAGGGCAACTGGAAGAGCATGGGTACAGCGCCAGAAAATGGCGCTTCAATGAATGCGCCATTTTCTGGAGCGGCTGCGGGCTGCAATTCGCAGCATGGGGGGCCCAGAACGCTTGGGCCTTTCCATGCTGAGGATTCCAGCCCCCAGCTGCCTAGTTGTACCTGGCTGGGCCAAAAATATGGCGGAGCCCTACGTCATTTTTTTTCTAGAATTAGTTCTAGAAATTAAAAAAAATGGGCTTCACTGTATTTTGGTTGCAGCCAGGTACAACGAGGCTGCTGGGGGTTGCTGGCAGTCTGTAGCTGCCAAGTTGTACCTGGCTGGACCAAAAATATGGCGGAGCCCTACGTCATTTTTTTTTCTAGAATTAGTTCTAGAAATAAAAAAAAATGGGCTTTGCTGTATTTTTGGTTGCAGCCAGGTACAACGAGGCAGCTGGGGGTTGCTGGCAGTCTGTAGCTGCCAAGTTGTACCTGGCTGGACCAAAAATATGGCGGAGCCCTACGTCATTTTTTTTTCTAGAATTAGTTCTAGAAATAAAATAAAGCCTTCGCTGTATTTGTAGCCAGCCATGTACAACTTGGTAGCTGGCTGACTGGAATCCTCAGCGTGGAGAGACTCAAATGTTGTGGGTCCCCCACGCTGCAAATTTCAAGCCACAGCCACCCAAGAAAATAGCGCATTCATTAGAGGCGGCATTTTCTGGTGCTGTACCCCAACTCTACCAGTTGCCCTTGTGCTGGTGGCACACGGGTTCTCCATATGCGACATAGTGTCCGCTAACAATTTCAATAGAAAATTAGCTCCAATTGTTAGCGGAAACCATGTCGGGTATGGAGAGCCCCTCCCTGTGTGCCTGAACATTGGAGCTCCCCCACAAGTGACCCCATTTTGGAAACTAGACCCCCGAAGGAACGTATCTAGATGCATAGTGAGCACTTTGAACTCCCAGATGCTTCACAAATTCATCCATAAAAATGAAAAAGCATGTTTTTTTTCCACAAAAAGTTTCTTTTTTCATTTTTACGGATCAATTTGTGAAGCACCTGGGGGTTCAAAGTGCTCACTATGCATCTAGATACGTTCCTTGGGTGGTCTAGTTTCCAAAATGGGGTCACTTGTGGGGGAGCTCCAATGTTTAGGCACATAGGGGCTCTTCATATCCTACAAGGTGTCCGCTAACAATTCCAATTGTTAGCGGACACCATGTCGCGTATGGAGAGCCCCTGTGTGTCTCCACATTGGAGCTCCCCCACAAGTGACCCCATTTTGGAAACTAGACCCCCAAAGGATTATATCTAGATGCATAGTGAGCACTTTGAACCCCCAGATGCTTCACAAATTGATCCGTAATAATGAAAAAAGAAATTATTTGTGGAAAAAAAGTGCTTTTTCATTTTTACGGATGAATTTCTGAAGCACCTGGGGGTTCAAAGTGCTCACTATGCATCTAGATACGTTCCTTTGGGGGTCTAGTTTCCAAAATGGGGTCACTTGTGGGGGAGCTCCAATGTGGAGACACATGGGGACCCTCCAAACGCGACATGGTGTCCGCTAACAATTTGAGCTCATTTTCCATTCAAATTGTTAGCGGACACCATGTCGCGTTTGGAGGGTCCCCGTGTGTCTCCACATTGGAGCTCCCCCACAAGTGACCCCATTTTGGAAACTAGACCCCCTAAGGAACGTATATAGATGCATAGTGAGCACTTTGAACCCCCATATGCTTCAGAAATTCATCCGTAAAAATGAAAAAGCACTTTTTTTTCCCACAAAAAATTTATTTTTTCATTATTATGGATCAATTTGTGAAGCATCTGGGGGTTCAAAGTGCTCACTATGCATCTAGATATGTTCCTTTGGGGTCTAGTTTCCAAAATGGGGTCACTTGTGGGGGAGCTCCAATGCGGAGACACACAGGGACCCTCCAAACGCGACATGGTGTCAGCTAACAATTTGAGCTCATTTTCCATTCAAATTGTTAGCGGACACCATGTCGCGTTTGGAGGGCCCCGGTGTGTCTCCACATTGGAGCTCCCCCACAGGTGACCCCATTTCGGAAACTAGACCCCTAAGGAACATATCTAGATGCATAGTGAGCACTTTGAACCCCCAGATGCTTCACAAATTCATCAATAAAAATGAAAAAGCACTTTTTTTTTTCCACACAAATTTTCTTTTTTCATTTTTACAGATCAATTTGTGAAGCACCTGGGGGTAGAAAGTGCTCACTATGCATCTAGATATGTTCCTTTGGGGGTGTAGTTTCCAAAATGGGGTCACTTGTGGGGGAGCTCCAATGTGGAGACACACGGGGACCCTCCAAACGCGACATGGTGTCCGCTAACAATTTGAATGGAAAATGAGCTCAAATTGTTAGCGGACACCATGTCGCGTTTGGAGGGTCCCTGTGTGTTTCCACATTGGAGCTCCCCACAAGTGACCCTATTTTGGAAACTAGACCCCCAAAGGAACATATCTAGGTACATAGTGAGCACTTTGAACCCCCAGATGCTTCACAAATTGATCCGTAATAATGAAAAAATAATTTTTTAGTGGAAAAAAAAGTGCTTTTTCATTTTTACGGATGAATTTCTGAAGCATATGGGGGTTCAAAGTGCTCACTATGCATCTAGATACGTTCCTTCGGGGGTCTAGTTTCCAAAATGGGGTCACTTGTGGGGGAGCTCCAATGTGGAGATACACAGGGACCCTCCAAACGCGACATGGTGTCCGCTAACAATTTGAGCTCATTTTCCATTCAAATTGTTAGCGGACACCATGTCGCGTATGGAGGGTCCCTGTGTGTCTCCACATTGGAGCTCCCCCACAAATGACCCCATTTTGGAAACTAGACCCCCTAAGGAAGGTATCTAGATGCATAGTGAGCACTTTGAACCCCCAGATGCTTCACAAATTCATTCATAAAAATTAAAAAAACACTTTTTTTTCACAAAAAAATTCTTTTTGCCTACATTTTTTCAGTTTCACATGGGCAAAGGGATAAAATACATCCCAAAATTTGTTGGGCAATTTCTCCTGAGTACACCGATACCTTATATGTGGTCATAAACCACTGTTTGGGCGCACGGCAGGGCTCAGAAGTGAAGGAGCGCCATTTCACTTTTTGAACGGAAAATTGGCTCTAAAATTCAAATTGCGCTCCCTCCCTTCTGAGCCCTGCCGTGCGCCCAAACAGTGGTTTATGACCACATATGAGGCATCGGTGTACTCAGGAGAAATTGCCCAACAAATTTTAGGATGCATTTTATCCTGTTGCCCATGTGAAAATGAAAAAATTGAGGCTAAAAGAACATTTTTGTTACAAAAATTAAAATGTCCATTTTTTCCTTCAACATTATTTTAGTTCCTGTGAAGCACCTGAAGGGTTAATAATCTTCTTCAATATAGTTTTGAGTAGCTTGAGGGGTGCAGTTTTTGGAATGGTGTCACTTTTGGGTGTTTTCTGTCATGTACACCCCTCAAAGGGACTTCAAATGTGATGTGGTCACTAAAAAATTGGTTTTGTAAATTTTGCTGGAAAAATGAATAATTGCTGATGAACTTTGAACCCTTATAACGTCCTACCAAATTTTTTTTTTTCTTCCAAAATTGTGCTGATGTGAAGTAGACATGTGGGACATGTTATTTATTAACTATTTTGTGGCACATAACTCTCTGGTTTAGCAGAATAAAAATTAAAAATTTGAAAATTGCTAAATTTTCAAAATTTTTGCCAAATTTTTTATTTTTTCACAAATAAACGCAAAAATTATCGACCTAAATTTAATACTAACATGAAGCCCAATATGTCACGAAAAAACAATCTCATAATCGCTAGGATCCGTTGAAGCGTTCCAGAGATATTACCTCATAAAGGGAGAGTGGTCAGAATTACAAAAAATGGTCTGGTCATTAAGCTGCAAAGTGACTCGGTCCTTAAGGGGTTAAGGTATTCTTTCACTATACTTTCCCTTTTCTGGTGATCTTCACACTATACCATACTACTTAGTATTTTCTCATGACAGCCATTTAAGCTGTTTTTCCACCTCCTTTGTTCACTCCCTTATTTTTTCCTTCTTTTACTCCTTTTCATTATACCTATAGGGTTTGATACCAATATATCCATACCACCAGTGCTACTTCTGGTAATTATTCACTGTGCCTTGATTCACAATTATGCTCCTTTTTATTCTTGTCCCTTTGGCAAAGTAATCATAATTTTTCCAGAATAATTGATCTTTTCTTCTCTTGAGCATAGACTGTTGTTCCTTTAGATGACCCCGCTCACATACACTCACGACACATTAATGTTTCACTTTGACACTGAGTGTTATCTCCTTTTTGTCACCACACGGCGGTCTCACCTGGACACCCCATGAACACAATCACATAAACCATTTTCTATGTGTTACTAACTTTATTTTATTTTTTTCTGTATTGCGATCTGTATCAGTACCCTGAGGTAGGCCTGTGAGCCGAAACGTTGGTCTATGTACTGTGTGGCAAAAAATAAAATAACAACGTTTTTTTTACACCAAAATCCATTTGTGGAGTTCGCATTTATCTTGTTTGGTGTGCCCAGTCTATACTCATTAAATTGGACTATGTTTCTCTGGAGCACCTGACACAATACGTTATTAAATGTGTGTGAAAACAGACTCTATTAAGGGGGAACCCCAAACCCATAACCACGGAGGCACTACACCTTCTATTTGGGGTGCAGTACCTCACTGTGGCGCCTAGCTGTAGGGGCACCACACATGTGTATGACATGCATTTTTAGCATGGACTTTCCCATACTGTAAAAAGTTAGAATAGACAGACAGATAGATAGGATAGATAGATGATAGGTTAGATAGATAATATCATAGCTAGCTGCTTGATCTTACCAGTCTCCAGCTGTTTGCTTTCAGGGTCGCTCATTAAGCTTCATGAATATTCACTGCACTGATCGATAATGGTAAATCATAGATGCTCACTCTCTGTGAGAGCCTCTGTGATTGGCTATTGCAATCAGACTGTACTCCCACAATCTGCAATAGAGTCTGTGCATAGTTACCATACACACTAATGTATGGCAACCAACCTGCCATCATAGTGTGTAAGATAAATAAATAATGAAAAAAAATGCATAGGGATGTATTTTTCATTCACAGCACAGATAGAGTGGACAGCTGCAGACTGCCATCCTGAGCTGCCTAGTTTTACCTTGGCTGGCAAAAATGTGTGGTGTTCAACATATTTTTATTTTCCAGCCAAGCTAAAACTAGGCAGTGGGGGGTTGGTATTCTCAGCATGGTGAGGACCCATAGTTAATGCCCCCCCCACAATAAAGAATAGCAACTCACAGCTGCACCAGAATTTGGCGTATGCATTAGAAAGGCTAGATTCTGGTACTTTACTCAGCTCTTCCAGTTGCCCTGGTGCTGATGGCAAACTGGGTAATAAAAGGGGTTAATGACAGCTAATGATTGATAGCTTGTCAATAAGTCCTGGATTGGTAATGCCAGGCATCTTCTGATAACTGCCCATTACCAATACATTAAGTGAAGAGTTAATAAACACACATACAGAGAAAAAAAACCTTTATTAGAAATAAAACACAGAGTACAAAACTTTATTAGAAAAAAAAACACACTGACAAATCTCATTTACCCATTTGTTAAACGTCCTAACAACATACCCTCCAACGATAATCCACCATGAGGTCCTACGCCGCAATTTCAGCTCTGCTGCATCAGAGGCCACAGAGAAGGAGAAGAATTCTTTCAGCGTTCCCAGCGCTGATTGCGCTGCTCGCGGTCATGTGATACATATCACATGACCGTGAGCAGCCAATCAGCGTCGGGAACACCCCTCTGACGTCACCACAGGTCCTGGCAGAAGACATCTCACTTGGAACCGGACACCGGGAAAAGGCGTCGGACAGGTGAAGTATTCATTCTTTTTTATTTTTCATACACTTGCCTTTGTTTAATTTAGATTTCACAGTGTGTATTAATACACTGTGAAATCTAATGGGCGGCCACAGCTGTCACAGAGGGGAGGAGGAAGCAGGATTCTTCCTCCCCTCTGTGACATCAGAGGGAGAAAACGCAGGAGCTGCCGCAGGGATGAACAAAGAGTTAATGTTAATAATAGAAGTGGGCAATAAGGGGGTTCCCACTCTCCCTAGAGACATGCTGTCCACTTAGGTGGGCATGTGAGGGGTTAATGTGGGCATTTATAGTATTGGCGGCTATTGTCTGCATTTACTATTTTATGAATTAACCCGACGGCTCAGCGCTGTGTAGTAGATACAGTACGTAATGTACTAAGTGTATGAGCCGCTAGCTTTGGTCCTGAAATCATTAACATTAGGTCTATTGGCAGCGCACTGCCATAGACCTAATGTTAATGCTTTCAGGACCATGGATAGCGGCTCATACAGTACGTACATTATGTAGTGTATGTTATACACAGTGAGGAGAGTCCGGGTTCATTCATAAAATAGTAAATGCTGATAATAGCCGGCAATACTATACATGCCCACATTAACCCCTCACATGCCCACCTGAGTGGACAGCATGTCTCTAGGGAGGGTGGGCACCCCCCATAGAGACATGTTGCCCACATCTATTATTAACATTTAACCCTTTGTTCATCCCTGCGGCAGCAGGGATGAACAAAGGATACGGCTGCCTCAGGCATTCACATGTGCCTTGTGGTAGCCGAATGGGCTCCCGTAGGAGCCCATTATAGCAAGCCGCCTGCTGTGGTTTGTAAACTGCTGCAAAAACTGCAGCCTGCCTGATTTTTACCTCAGGCAGCAATTCCGCAAGCGGTAACCGGATTGCATGTAGAGCAATCCGGTTACTATAATGGGCTTATGGGCTGCAGTTTCTGATCCGGTTTTGAGCACTTTTACTGCTCAAAAGCGGATCTGGATCCGCAGTGCCCTGCCACAAATGTGACCCTAGCCTTAAAGGGATTGTGCCACGAACAATTGTACATTTTATTAATAGATCTTACAATAAAAATATGTTTCAGAAATGGATGTGTTAAAAAAAACATTCCTGTCCCGAGATATTCTTATAAATGTCCCCCTGTGGAATGTATGTGTCTGACCATACAGGAACAGGTCGGATATACCACAGCTCCTGGGCAGGGGAGGTAGTGACAGAATATACAGATATTACAGCCGGCAATTACAGCTGATTCTTTCTGTAAAGAAAAACATTTAATCGTCTGTTAAAAAACTTGTTTGACATCACAGTAAGAATCAGCTGGGATGACTATAATGTCTGTATACTCTTTTACTTTCTCCCCTGCCCAAGAGCTGTGGTATATCTGACCTGTTCCTGCATGGTCGGACACATACATTACACAGGGGCACATTTCTAAGAATATCTCAGGACAGGAACATTTTATTTTAACACATCCAATTATGGAACTTATCTTTATTCTAAGATCCATTAATTAAAAAATAAAAAAAATTTGTGGCACAATTCCTTCAAATGTTTCTATTTTTGCATTACAATTTGTAAGTATGCCAACATGGTCTGCCGGGCTTTATCACTACTCAGTTGTTACACAGATTTGGGTGAACCTACAGTAGTATTAGCAGATGGTGCTGCTGAATTAAGAAATAAACCGTGAAGTTGATGGGGTTTCCTGATTAGTAAAAAACCCCTTCATTTTCTAACGTTGTCCTTGCAAACCTAACAATGACCTACAGAAAAATAAAAAAACGGACATGAGCAGAAATGTGAACGAGCACTAGAGGGCAGTGTTGTAACAATTACATTGAGAGAGAATATAAGAAATCGTTTATTCACATTCTCATTATAAAAAACCGAAATAGAAAATGATCAGAACTCCCAAAGAGCCTCTAGATAAAAACACATAGAAATCATTGGTCTATTCAGGCTGTCCACCTGCATATTCTCCTAATTTACTCTTCATGATTCACATACATATGTGTCATTAAATATCTCTATTTTCTTTTTTTACTTGCATTATTTATAATACTTGTATAATGACTTGCTACTAAAAACCTGAATATCCAGATTTTAACGAGTTTTCCACTTTTAAAAAAGTGGTCCTCAAATATTCAGATACTAACAAGAAATACAAATGCATATAGTACTCACCTTCCAATGCTCCAGCACCCGCCCGGGCCCGGGGTACAAGGTCATGCCAACCTCAGTGCCTGCTTCAGTGGGATCGGTGCCCTCACTGAGGATGCAGAGCCAGCTGAAATGCATCACGGTGCAGAAACCTGTTGGGTCCCTGCACACGATACATGCTGCCGACACAACGCAGGATGGAGACCATATATAGCAGGATGCCTCCATATATACCAGAAGGGGTACCATATATACCAGGATGAGGACATATATAACAGGATGTCCCCATATATACCAGGATAGGGACATATGTCGAGCCCACTGGGACGTGGTACTCGGTACCGGACCGGGTCTGCTACTGGGGAAGTCACAGGTGGTCTTGGTCCGGACCGTGTCCCGGGCCCTGGCAATAATAAGGGGTATTTACAGGGGAAATGTCAGTCGTGACGCCACCCACTGTGTGCGGCCAGTAATGGGGCCGCCGCTGCCGCAGAACCTCCGGTGATGATGTGATGGTAGCAGAGATGGAATAGTTCCCGTGGGCAGAACTGTATTCCCCAGGGCAGTGATGGTGAAAGTCTATTGTGTAGTGTGCAGGCCTGGTGCTGTGTGCGGTACACTTACTGTCAAGATGCTGCAGGAATCCTCCTTCAGTGTTGGAGCCTGCACGCTGTGGCTCTCCAGGCGTAGGGCTGCTGCAAACCTGTATGGAAGGAGTCGTGTTCAGGCAGAGACATGCAAGGGAGTCGTGTTCAGGGTTCACCGTGTTTACTTCTCAAGTTCTCAAGTTCAGTTTACAGTTCAGTACAGTTCAGTTCAGTTACATGGGCACACTTTCCCCTCCGGGTTCCCTTTACTCCCTGCAGCCAGGTCTCTCCTACTGTGACCCCTCACTCTGTCTCTGTGTCCTTTCCGGGCTGTTGACTCTCTCTTTCTCTGTTCACTTTAGTGTGTATCTTCGGACAGTATGGTGGTGACTCGGGCCCTTCTGGGTCCTCCGGGTTGTCACTGAGCTCCCTGTTCTTTGGGGTAGGGACCCTAACGTGTAGCTGTGGTCCCCCGTCGGTTGTCTGGGGATGCCGGGTGAAACTATGGTCCCCTCTAGAGCCGACACTCTACTTCAGCCCAGCCTCCAGCAGTCCTCCCATGTGAGGCTCTACCAGGCTCTTTCTACTGTATCTTCAGATATCATAGGAGGGCTACTCTGCCTGCAGTTTGGTCGTCTCGGCTGTAGTTCTAGGGACCGGTATCACCGTCCATCTCTACCCTCACACTACTGGTGTGCTGACTTCGGACGTGCTTTCTCTCTGCGGCTCACACTGGCTCTGTTCAGAATCTGCGCTCCTACACCCCACTTTGCCAGAACGTGTGATCTCAGTCTTTTCATCTCAGCCTACCTCGGCCTACTGACTCCTTTCTCCTCCCCCTTCACTATTTCTACCTTCTGTCACCTGACTACGTGTTTGCCCACCCACTGCTCTAAACCCACCACCCCTCTCCTGCCTAGAGTTCCCAGGCTCCGGGTTGGGTGCTGCCCTCTACTGTACGTGGGTAGTGTGAGCTGTGAGGGTGTTGGTGTTCAACTGTCGTCCTACCTGCCTGGCTGCAGTTACCTTTGTGGCCTCCCGGGCGCATTGGCGCCACACATACTGTACATACCAGGATGGGAATAATATATACCGGGTTGAGAACATATATATCAGGACTGGGACCATATAGACCAGGAGTAAGACCATATATACCTGAGGAGGATCATATATACCAGGATGGGGACCATATATACCAGGATGGGGGATCTATATATCAGGATGCACCCATATATCCAGGATGGGGACATATATAGCAGGATAAGGATCATGTATACCAGAATGATGAAATGTATTCCAGGATGGCGATCATATATACCAGGATGAGCTCAGGATGAGGACTATATATACCTGGATGGGATGCATTTATACCTGGATGGGGATAATATATACCAGGGTGGCGCAATATATAGGATTTTGATCATGTAAATCAGGATGGGGACTTATGTAGGGGGTATTACTGCTACGGACAGTAAGGCACACAATGCCACTTTAAGAGACAGCACTCCTATGTTTGGTGTGATGGAATGTTCTGCAAAAGACTGTGCTAATGGACTGCCCGAGGCTGGTAGGGGAGGGGTTGAGCCTGTAAGGGACAGACAGAGCTGGGAGCTGCTACTGAGAGCAGCAATATATAGAACTGTGTGAAATGTCACACGGCCTGTGTGAAGTAATGGGTTTGTGATATCGAACAGGCTATGCATGTGTTGCAAAGCTGACTGTCCTGTGTTATATTGAAGAGTCACAAAGAGACCAATAATGGGACTGGAGCATCTCAAGGACCCTGAATCAAGGAGAAGACAATGTTTCACCGATCTGGCAGGAAGATATGCACACCACCATACAGGACTGTGGGGGCCCATGGGACTGGATCCGCATCCCAATCATAACTACGAGTTTGTTTCTGATTGTGCACATGTCTGAGCCTAGTGTAGGCTTCAACAGCCGGAACACAGCAGCCATGTGGCCCGCCTGTTTAGCGGAGGCCAGTGACATTATACATAGAGTAGCATCATACTTTGTTATTGTTTGGATTTACCTTGGTGATACATTGATCCTGTAATAGTTGGAGTACTATGCTATTGAGCGGCCCAGCTAGAAAATACTATTGTAAATTATCTATTGCCACTGCATACCCCTGTTTGAGCCTGCCTTAAACACACCATTCCCTGCAATAAATTCACCATTTGTTATTTGCACCTCATCTTGTGTACCGTAATTTACTCAGCACCGCGGTGGTCCCCTGGCCATCGCTTCCTCTCTATATCAGCCATAGAGGACATATGCACCAGTATGGGGACAAATATACCAGGAAGGGTATCATATATACCAAGACGGGGACCAGGTGGACATACATACCAGGATAGGGACCATGTATACCAGCATTAGGACATATATACCAATATGGGGACATATACAACAGGATGGGACCATGTATTCTGGGATGGGGACCATATATACCAGGAAGCCCCCATATATACCAGAATGGGGACCATATATACCAGGATGAGGGATATTATTATTATTTATTTATAGAGCACCATTGAATTCATGGTGCTGTACATGATAAAGGGTTACATACAAACAAGTTAAAAATACAATGAACAAACTAAAAGTGACAGAATGGTACAGAGTGGAGAGAGGATCCTGCCCTTGCGGGCTTACATTCTACAGGGCAATGGGGAGGGAGACAGTAGGTTGGGTCTGTGCTGGTGGTGGTGGAGCGCCAGGTCCAGTGGTGGTGAGGTGGCACCGTGGTCATTGATGGCTGTAAGCTGTTCTGAAGAGATGGGTTTCCAGGTTCCGCTCGAAGGTTCCGAGTGTAGGGGATAGTCGGACTTCTTGGGGTGCAGAGTTCCAGAAGATGGGGATACTCGAGCGAAGTCTTGCAGGCGGTTAGATGAGGAATGTACAAGTGACTGTCTGTGTATATCCAGGTAATAGCATGATAAGCTTGTTTTTGTGACATTTTTGTGTTCTTGCTTTAGTGAGGTCCATTTTTTGTTATATTAAGTATGCTTTTCTTCCTGTATATCACTTGGAAACTTGTGAGTTATTTCTCTGTTTCCTTAATTAGGTTGATATGCAGTGGAGCAGTTTTTTTCAGTGGATTTAACACTAAGCACTTTACTTCTATACTACAAACTCATGGCTTTGCCTCTATTTTGATACCAGACAGCCACCCACTGGCTACCCACTTGTGTGTTTTTATGTATTCTTGTTTTCGTTTTTTCTGTAATTGTTTTACTATTTTTTCTATTAATAAAAATATGAATTTGTTACTTGCATTCATACAGTCTTTTTTATATGATGTAAGTGTGGAGGAAAAGAGGTCTTGGGAGGATTGAAAATTACGAGTTGGATGATATTGGGAGATTAGTTCAGAGATATATGGGGAGACAGATTGTAGACAGCTTTGTAAGTCCATGTTATTAGTTTGAATAGGATACGCTCGGAAATTCGGAGCCAGTGGAGGAATTTACAGACAAGAGCAGTGGAGGAGCAGCGAGGAGAGAGGTGGATTAGTTGGGCAGCAGAGTTAAGGATGGATTGGAGAGATGCAAGAGTGTTAGCAGGGAGGCCATAGAGGAGGAGGTTGCGGTAGTCGAGGTGGGAGATGATGAGAGCATGCACTAGTAGTTTAGTAGATTGGGGGTTGAGGAAGGGACAGATTCTGGAAATAGTTTTGAGTTGGAGGCAGCAGGAGGTGGCGAGAGCTTGGATGTGTGGTGTGAAGGATAAGGCAGAGTCAAGGGTTACTCCGAGGCAGCAGACTTCAGGCACAAGGCGAAATGTGGTGTCATTTATTGTGATGGATAGGTCAGGTAAGGAAGGTGCATGAGGAGGGGGAAAGTTGATGAGTTTAGTTTTGCCTATGTTTAGTTTAAGGAAGCGAGAGGAGAAGAAGGAGGATATGGTGGATAGACACTCTGGGATTCTGGACAGCAGAGAGGCGATGTCTGGACCAGAGAGGTAGATCTGATTGTCGTCAGCGTACAGGTGGTACTGGAATCATTGGAACTTTAGGAGTTGTCCTAGGCCAAGGGTATAGATGGAAAAAAGAAAGGGTCCCAGGAAAGAGCCTTGAGGGACCCCAACCGAGAGGGGATGGGGTAAGGAGGTCGTGTGGGAGTGGAAGACGCTAAATGTACGGTTGGAAAGGTAAAAGGAGATCCAGGAGAGGGCAAGGTGAGTAATATCAAAGGAAGAGAGGATCTGTAATAGGAGACAGTGGTCGACTCTGTCAAATGCAGAGGACAGGTCAAGAAGGAGGAGGATGGAGAAGTGTCTGTTAGCTTTGGCGATAAGTAGGTCGTTAGTAATTTTGGTTAAGGCAGTTTCGGTGGAGTGGTGGGAGTGGAAGCCAAATTGAAGGTTGTTATAGAGAGAGTTAGATGAGAGGTAAGAGGAAAGTAAAGTGTGGACATGCTTTTCAAGAAGTATACACAAGGATGTCAAATATTGCACTGGGGCCCATCAGACTCTAATTACACTTGATGTAGATGATGCTTAAAAAAAAGCTCTTTTTCTTCACATAAAGGCTCCAGAATAACATGCATTAAATTCTTTGCGCAGTATATATTATCTTCTAACAGAGTCACTTCTTACACAGTGTATGTACACAGCAGCACACTGTAACTTTTTCATGCAGTGAGGTGAGGGGTAGAGGGTGAATCCTGTACTTGGTCAGTTCTCTTTACTGTCCTTTTGCTGCACATAAGAATTTGCTTCTGGACTATCCTGGTAATTCTTCACTCCTGACAATCTCTTTTCAGGACTGTCTGGCCTCAGCAGTTTTACCTTGTGCAGGATACCCACACTAGTCTTTACAAGCACTGCTTCTTTTTTGCAGAGAGACAAAAACATTCCTTTTCAGCATCCCTTGGGTCACTGCTGAATATTTTGTGTCTCCTGTAGCAGCTTTAACTCCACATTCTGATTTTAAATCACCAGTGCAGTTCCTACTTGTCATATATAGAATTTTAAAAGTATGTAATGTATGGTGACAATTCACAAAATACAAGAGAATAAAGTGCGCTGATCACATACAAGGTGATACAGGTACCCAACAATGAGTCAAAATGGTTATATAAAAAATTAGATGCAATAATGCACTCATATAAGATGCATCATGAGTACAGAAGAACAGTAAATAATAATTGATATCTATCATATTGATAATAGTTAGTTATAACAAAGCTAGTAAATAAATCTTACACACCTCAACATTGAAATTGTAACACCAAGAAGGAAAAGTTGTGGAATTATCAAAATTAGGGATGAGCGAGTAGTGAAATAATCGGACTCGCTATACTCGTAACGACTAGGTCACGATACTCGGGTACTCGTTACGAGTAGCGAGTCTAATGTAAGTCAATGGGAAATGCGAGCACTAACTCTGTAGTTAGGACCGGGCGGGGAGCGATGCACCAGGGAGCGGGCATCAGGGAGCGGGGAGCGCAGCACAGACCGGGAACGCCGGGCGGTGAAGTATTTTCACTGCTGGCTACCCCGCCCGGGTCCTTCACTCTACGCTCTCTTGTGCTGTGCTCCCCGCCCGGTCCTAACTTAGGATCAGGATGGGAGGCGGGATGGGAGGCGGCGGGGAGAGCGGAGGATCGGGATGGGAGGCTGCGGGATAGTGGAGGATGGAATGAGTGATTGTTTAAAAGCCGGCGGCTTTTTACCTCCGGCTTTTAAACAATCATGCACCCATTTCAGCCTTTTCCTCAGTCCCCCAGACCCCTTTATAGGGTCCAGCAGAGTTAGTACTCGCATTTCCCATTGACTTACATTGGACTCATTACTCCTAGCGAGTATTCACAAGGAAACTCGCTGAGTAACGAGTAGCCCGAGTACCATACTATTCGTCGAGTACCGAATAGTAACGAGTATACTCGCTCATCCTTAATCAAAATCACTGGCTTGATGGACATGACATGCAAATGATGAAAAATAGAAACAAAAATTTCAAAACATATAGATTTATTCAGTATCAAGTTATCGCACCATGTGCAAAACTCCACTCACTTAAATGCCTTGGCATGTTATCAATGAGGTTGTTAAAAGTGATTCCCTGAGGAATGTTCTGCCAAAGTGATAACTTAAGCGCACAAATTATCAAAATCCTCTGCTGGCAGCTGCCTTTGTAACATCCCATATGTAATGTAATCAATATGATATAAGTCCAAAGATGCTGCATTCCTTAGTATCAGGTTAAGGACACACCAGTTGCACACAGGAGGATAGGCAATAGGTGGCATTATGAATTCATGTTGAAAAAAGGTTCCTAGAACTCTTTAGAGAAATTGCTGTGTTTCTGCTCGTTCTGCTCATATTTGATACTATACAAATCAAGATATTTTTAGTGTTTATTTTTTCCATCATTTGTATATCACTAACATGCATATTGATCCAGTGTTTTACACAATTCTATGATTTTTCCTTATTTGTTTTGCAATTTTGTATGTTGAGTGTATAAATGATCAATAAATGAATAAAATTAAAAGTGCATATCAAAGTAAACTAATATAATTTTACTGTGACTGAGTAGTTATGCCGTACTGCAAATGTTAGGAAAGTTGTTGTCACATGTAGAGTGCCCTGCAGTCTCTGGAACTGCTCTGTAGTAGTTTAAATGCAGTTAATTTCCATTTGTACCTTAAGGGTTAATGTCAGTAGCTGTGGCTCTGCAGTGTTAGTTGGTGTTGTTGTGTATATCAGGTGATGTGGTTTGATCCCTTCCCCAACCTTTAAGTAGTCCCATGACCCATCACCTGATGTTGCTGATAGAGTTCATTCTCTGTATGAGGGTGAGCTCTGTGGATGTTTATGCAGTTCCTGCAGACGTCATCCTCTAGCTTTTTGAGATTGCAGTTGTGTTTGGAGTTGCTGTGTTTATCCTGGTCCCTTGGTGGGGATGAGTGAGGGGGAGTTAGCCTAGGGCTGGTGAGGAGCATGGCAAGGGTAGTGGCCCACTCTTCCTCACCTTTAGAGGTACTTCTGGAAACAGGGTCACCTAGGGACCCCTAGTCTAAGGGACACACTGGTTCCCTGATCGCCTTTTTCCCATCACTGCCATCTTGCTACCTAACCCCTTTATCCATTATAACCACCCCGTGACATTATCAGCGACACACCATTTTTCTTAAGCTATATAGCTTCATCACAAGCTTTTGCACGCCTGGTTCAGGCCTTCACTGAGGAGGTATTAAAAACTGCTGCAAAAATCCACATGAGCGTCACACATAAAAACACACTGTTATAATAAAAATTACAATAAATAGCAAGTGCCATAAAAAAAGTGACAAAAAACAGGGTTTTTGGTTCATAAGTTTTTTGCAAAAAAGGTAATTTAAGCTCCTCACCTCGACACGGTAACCCTGATCGAGACAGTCCCTATCTAACGTGTTAAAAACCTGCTAGTGTGTACATACCTCTAAACAGGACACAGGAAAAATCTCTTCTAATATGGGCACCTGTGTAGCAGACCACATAAAGGAGGGGCGGGTAACCTCCAGCTCCTGCTATTACTAAGACCGGTTTCACACATTCGTGCCTCTGGTACGTGTGCGGTCCGTGCGGACACATGCCGGAGGCACGGACATATGGGGATACACGATCCCCTATGGACCCATGCACACGTCCGTGTTTCCACACGGACCATGTCTCCGTATGGAGGACATGCGTGTCCGTGTGCTCCACACGGCAACTTGTCCGTTTTTTTGCGGAGCCACTGACCCTTTTTTGTCCAAACGTCCTGCACACGGAAGTTCACGCTGTGATATCCGTGTGCACGGACCATGGACAAAACAAAAAAGCCTGCAAATAAAGAATTTTATACTCCAGCGGTGTCAGCTCCTCTAACTTCCGGTGCTGCTCATTAGGGCTCATGAATATTCCCTTCACTGAGTCCAAGAGCTGACCGGAAGTGAGAGGAGCAGCGGCGCTGGAGGGAGGTAAGTATGCGGGTGACAGGCTGTCCGTGTGTCTATCCACGGCCCCACGGATAGCACACGGATAGCACATGGACTGCACACATTGTGTCACACGTCTGTGACACATGTGTGCATGCCCACGCCCCACCCCGTGGTGACACGGATGTGTGAAACCGGCTTAACAGGAGTAAAACTAGAACCAGATAAATATGGGTCATGCACAGATTGGGTGCTTTTGTGAAACGGCGTCCAATGGCCACCAAAAAACTGTATTAAAAACTGGTGCAAAAATCCACATGAGCGTCACACATAAAAACACACTGTTATAATTCACTGAGGAGGTTGCTGAATTGCGTATCCAGGTGGTGCAGCAGTTACATCAAATTGCTGGGTATTTGGCCTCGGTTCACGCTCAGATATTGCCGGAACCCGAGATATCTCTTCCTGACAGATTTTCTTCAGGGAAGGCATTTTTTTTGTATTTAGAGAAGCCTGAGGGTACCTTTACACGTCGCAACATTGCATGCAATTTCACTTGCAATTTGCTGGTTGCAGTGAAATCATGGACACATTGTTCTATTTTGTGGCCGTGTACAAATGGAACAATGTGTCGATGATTTCACTGCAACCAGCAAATTGCAAGTGAAATTGCATGCAATGTTGCGACGTATAACGGTACCCTGAAAGCTATATTTCAGGATTAACCCTCGTTCATCAGGGAGTGAAGGTACCTTTACACGTCGCAACATTGCATGCAATTTCACTTGCAACTTACTGGTTGCAGTGAAATCATGGACTCATTGTTCCATTTGTACACAGCAGCAAAATAGAACAATGTGTCCATGATTTCACTGCAACCAGTAAGTTGCAAGTGAAATTGCATGCAATGTTGCAACGTGTAAAGGTACCCTGAGGAACAGTGTGGGGGGATTGTAACCTCCCTTCTAAAGTAGGATCCCCAGACCTAGGCCTTCTGGATAACGACCAATTTTCCATCTTTGCAGTAGGTGGACGAGTATTTCACAACATTGTCTCAGGTTTATGGTGAACCAGATAGAATTTTTCTTGTGAAATCTAATCTCTGTAAACTCAAGCAGGAGATGTGGGCAGTTGAGGAGTAGTGCTCGGAGTTTGGGAGATGGGCTATTAACACCCAGTGGAATGACCCTGCCCTCAGGAGTCAGTTCTGTTTGGGTCTGTCGGCTAGACTTCAGGAAACTCTAAATCAGCATGCTGCTCCTGAGTCATTGAAGGCTGCGATGTCTCTTGCCATCAGAATAGACAGTTGCCTTAGACATAGACCTATACCAACCTTGCTCCCTGAGGTCATCCCTGTCGAGGAGGTTCCACGTGTGGGATTTAATGAACCTATGCAATTGGGGAGGTTAGCATCTCATGCTAGACTATCTGCAGTTCATCAGGTTGGGGGTTCATGCTTCTATTGTGGTCAAGCTAATCATTTTATTAGGGTCTGTCCGCAGTGCTCCAAATCCGTTACTAAGTCACTGAAGTTCTGTGAGAATAAGTGCCTGAGTGCTTCTGTCTCAGTCTCATTGGTCATTCCTGCTCCCTTGTGCCCGGCAGATGTGTTTAAGGGCCTGCTGGAGAATTAGGTTAAAATTCGACCTACGCCTACTGTCACTTGTAGGCCATTCTGCGGTATCTGTGAACTGCTCTGCAGTATTTTAAACGGATTAAATTTCCCTTTGTACCTTAAGGGTTAACATCAGTAGCTGTGGCTCTGCAGTATTAGTTTGTGTTGCAGTGTGTGTTAGGTGATATGGCTTAACCACTCCCCCCGCATTTAAGCAGGGTAGTGGCCCAGACAGCCTCACCTTTAGAGGTACTTCTGGGACAGGTTTAGCCTGGAACCCCCAGTCTAAGGATAAGACTAGTTCCCCTAGTTTGCCCGTCACTGTCTTCGTGCTATTTAACCCCCTTCATTCGGTATAACCACCCGTTATTACATGTAATAATACCTCCATATGTTTTGTTTCACCACTTGGTGCCCTTGATTTAGCCTCGATTACCTGTGCGAGTAATATAGAACATCATTGTTTCTTGTTCAGTGGTAAGTAACCCATGGTTGTGCTGTTAAATATTTTTTTCAATTTAATAGTTTCATAAAGTACCATATTGAATGTACACACATGTTCATCGAGTTCAACCTTTAACATAATATGTTGATCCAGAGCAAGGTAAAAACCCAATGAAGCAGATGCTAATAGTTCCATATTAAGGAACAAAATGCTTGACGACAGCAAAAACGTTAGACTTTATTCTCTGAATCAACGTACCATCACAGAATCTAATACTTATAACCTGTAATAGTATATTTTTTGAGAAAGGCATCTAGGTCTCTTACACACATCATGTGGAAAAGAGTTCCGAAGTCTAACTTCTCTCACAGATCATTTGTTTAGATCTCAGAAAGTCTTGATTTTGGAACTTTCCAGTACTTCTAAAATATGTCATGCATGTGGGTGTAAACTAACTGCACCACTGGCTTACCCTGGATAGGCAGAACTAAGTGGCTATCAGGTTTTCCACTAGACCTTCTCATGGAGAGGTTAGGCTTGCTACTGCTGATAGCCACCAGGTATCACTTCAGGAAGTCAATGGCACTACCTCAGTGACCTTAAAGGGTCAGGGAGGCAGGAGATGGGAAGAGCTGGATCATAAGTTGCAACAGATATGAGGCGGTTGACAGGGTAGGTGGTACTCAGGTACCGGGGCTGATGGCGACTTGAATGGGGAATCACGGCTGTTCGGTCCCTGGTCCCATACCTTGGACCCTCAATGGCGGGGATGGTGGGGGATAAGGGGATTGGTTACGTGACGCCACCTGTAGTTCCTGGTAACGGGTATATCAGCGCTGCAGCCGGCCACTGAGGTGATGGAAGTGCTGCTCAGTGTAGTACAGCTCCCCACAGGTGGAGCTTTACCTCAGGGCAGCGGGGATGGATGAGGGAGTTGTAGTCGCGCCTCTGCAGTCACTACAGTGAATAGCGGCGGTTAAGCAGGCACACACACACAGTGGTCTTTGTTTCGTTACCTTTTACTGGTGACAGGGTAACAGGTACAGTCCAGAGAAGTAACCAGGTTCCCGATGCAATTTGGGACTTCCACCTTAGAAAGTTGTGAGGCCTCCTCTGTCTCTGTGTATGGTGGTTTGGGGTAAGTCCTGCCTGTGACTGAACTCACCGCTCCTTCTCCCTCTCAGGGCTTTGCTCTTGCTTTGGCCTTGTTTAGGATTCTCATTTCATGGACATGAAGGGCAGGCAGTAAAAAATTCTATAATATCCCTTCCAGCACGTGCTGAAAGGGATGCCAACTGTTGGGGGATATTGGGCATATGTTGTGGTTCTGCCCTAAGGTCCAGACATTTTGGGGTACAGTGTAGGATCTCATCAACTCTCTTATGGGTATTAGTATAAAACTCTCGGGCCACCTAGCAGTGCTTAACATTGACATAGTTGACCTTCCCTTTCCTGTAAGACCCTGTATTTCTCATATCCTTATTGCAGCTAGACAGTGTTTGGCGTTATGTTGAAAGAAGCCCAGAATACCTACTTTGGCTGATTTGATAGACACAATGAATACCCATCACCAATATGAATCAATTATTGCCTCTAGTCTTCCACACAGCACCAATATTGAAAAGAATTGGGCCTTGCGGAGTTCTTCACTGCTGAGAATGCATTTATGGACTACGGTGGACGGAAGAGGATTTTTTTAAAATAAAGATGGAGTCCCTAAGTGTGTGTTTGGTTTTTTTTTCTAATAAAAATAATTCTTCTTGGTGTTGTGTTTTTATTTAAACAATTTATTAGTAGTGATGAGCGAGTATGCTTGTGACTACTCGGTACTCGCACGAGTATCACTGTACTCGGGCTACTCGGCGAGTACCGAGTAATCTCGCGATACTCGTGCTGTACTTGGGGTCCTCATCCCTGCTCTTTAGAGAGCCAGCCCACATGCAGGGATTGGCTGGCAGTCACTGCAATGCCACAGCCATGTTAGTTGTGGCATTGCAGTGATTGGCCGGCCTGCACAGCGTGACCGAGCCTTTATAAGACCCGGCCACGATGTGCTCTGCACACAGCCATCCAGACAGTCAGTGTAGGGAGAGTGTCTGCTGCTGCTTAGGGACAGATTTGCGGCCCTCATAGGTAGATCCGGAGCAGGGCTGCAAACTGCTGCTGACTAGAACAGTCCTTCTCAGGACTAATCTAGGAGGATATAGGCAGGGTGATCCAGATCGGAGTCCAAGCTTTCCAGTGACCAGAACAGTCCTCAGGAGACTCTTGGAGCTGACTAGCTGTATACAGGCAGGGTCTAATATCCAGCTTTTCTGTGACCAGAACAGTCACCAGACTGTTGTACTTGACTAGCTCTATACAGGCAGGGTCTAATATCCAGCTTTCCTGTGACCAGAACAGTCACCAGACTGTTGTACTTGACTAGCTCTATACAGGCAGGCTCTAATATCCAGCTTTCCTGTGACCAGAACAGTCACCAGACTGTAGTACTTCACTAGCTCTATACAGGCAGGGTCTAATATACAGCTTTCCTGTGACCAGAACAGTCACCAGACTGTTGTACTTGACTAGCTGTATACAGGCAGGCTCTAATATCCAGCTTTCCTGTGACCAGAGCAGTCACCAGACTGTAGTACTTGACTAGCTCTATGCAGGCAAGGTCTAATATCCAGCTTTCCAGTGACCAGAACAGTCCTCAGGAGACTCTTGGAGCTGACTAGCTGTATACAGGCAGGGTCTAATATCCAGCTTTCCTGTGACCAGAACAGTCACCAGACTGTTGTACTTGACTAGCTGTATACAGGCAGGCTCTAATATCCAGCTTTCCTGTGACCAGAACAGTCACCAGACTGTAGTACTTGACTAGCTCTATACAGGCAGGGTCTAATATCCAGCTTTCCTGTGACCAGAACAGTCACCAGACTGTTGTACTTGACTAGCTCTATACAGGTAGGGTCTAATATCCAGCTTTCCTGTGACCAGAACAGTCATCAGACTGTAGTACTTGACTAGCTCTATACAGGCAGGGTCTAATATCCAGCTTTCCTGTGACCAGAACAGTCACCAGACTGTTGTACTCGACTAGCTGTATACAGGCAGGCTCTAATATCCAGCTTTCCTGTGACCAGAGCAGTCACCAGACTGTAGTACTTGACTAGCTCTATGCAGGCAGGGTCTAATATCCAGCTTTCCAGTGACCAGAACAGTCCTCAGGAGACTCTTGGAGCTGACTAGCTGTATACAGGCAGGGTCTAATATCCAGCTTTCCTGTGACCAGAACAGTCACCAGACTGTAGTACTTGACTAGCTCTATACAGGCAGGGTCTAATATCCAGCTTTCCTGTGACCAGAACAGTCACCAGACTGTTGTACTTGATTAGCTGTATACAGGCAGGCTCTAATATCCAGCTTTCCTGTGACCAGAGCAGTCACCAGACTGTAGTACTTGACTAGCTCTATGCAGGCAGGGTCTAATATCCAGCTTTCCTGTGACCAGAACAGTCACCAGACTGTTGTACTTGACTAGCTCTATACAGGCAGGCTCTAATATCCAGCTTTCCTGTGACCAGAACAGTCACCAGACTGTAGTACTTGACTAGCTCTATACAGGCAGGGTCTAATATCCAGCTTTCCTGTGACCAGAACAGTCACCAGACTGTTGTACTTGACTAGCTGTATACAGGCAGGCTCTAATATCCAGCTTTCCTGTGACCAGAGCAGTCACCAGACTGTAGTACTTGACTAGCTCTATGCAGGCAGGGTCTAATATCCAGCTTTCCAGTGACCAGAACAGTCCTCAGGAGACTCTTGGAGCTGACTAGCTGTATACAGGCAGGGTCTAATATCCAGCTTTCCTGTGACCAGAACAGTCACCAGACTGTTGTACTTGACTAGCTGTATACAGGCAGGCTCTAATATCCAGCTTTCCTGTGACCAGAACAGTCACCAGACTGTAGTACTTGACTAGCTCTATACAGGCAGGGTCTAATATCCAGCTTTCCTGTGACCAGAACAGTCACCAGACTGTTGTACTCGACTAGCTCTATACAGGCAGGGTCTAATATCCAGCTTTCCTGTGACCAGAACAGTCACCAGACTGTAGTACTTGACAAGCTCTATACAGGCAGGGTGTAATATTCAGCTTTCCTGTGACCAGAACAGTCACCAGACTGTAGTACTTGACTAGCTCTATACAGGCAGGATCTAATATCCAGCTTTCCTGTGACCAGAACAGTCACCAGACTGTTGTAGCTGTATACAGGAAAAATGCGCAAGGGCGTTGGCAATGCACAAGGAAGTCGACGTGATGGTGGTGCAGGCAGAGGCCGAGGTCGTGTGCAAGCACTAATTTCGCAACAACAAAGTGGCACATCTACTCGCTCGCACGTCCTGTCCCAAATTCTTGGGGCCCGCAGCAGTACACCGCTCTTGAACCAAGACCAGTGTCAACAGGTTGTTACTTGGATAGCGGATAATGCTTCAAGTCAGATTGGCACCTCCACAAACACCCTGTCTTCCACACGGCCAAGTGTCAGTAGCCGTGATACTGCACCGCACATTTCCCAACCTGATCCTCCTTCCTACCACCAGGCCGAGTACACGTCCACGGACATTACTGATCCCACACTAGGACACTCGGAAGAGCTGTTCACGTATCCATTCGCAGAATCTGGCCTCTCGCCAGCTCCTGTTGAAGTGGGTGATGAGATGGTATGTACTGATGCCCAAATATTTGAGCAGCCACGTTCTCACGAAGGGAACGTTGGCAACGTGTCTCAACAAGGCGTGGACGATGATGAGACATAATTGCCAGGAAGACAGGAGGAGGATCAGGGTGCGGAAGAGGAAGACGACGTGTTGGATGATCCAGTAGCTGATCCCAACCTGGCAGGAGGAAATGCAGAGCGAGGACAGCAGTGCACAGGGGGAGGGAGGCGTAGCATCCCAACAGGCAGTAAGAAGCAGGGTCGTGTCCGCAGGCAGAAGGCAGGCAACCGTTCCCCAGAACAACAACACGACACAAGGTGCCTGTGCAAATGTTAGGTCTTCCGAGTCTGGCAGTTTTTTAAGTTGGCTCTAGATGACTCTAAAAAGGCCATTTGCAACACCTGCCATGCCAGCATCAACAGGGGTACGAAAACTAGCAGCCTGACCACCACCAGCATGATCAGGCACATGTCAGCCAAGCACCCGACTTTGTGGGAAGTACAACAGAGTCGAGGAGCAGTGCTTGCTGATGTCACTGCTACGTCTTCGCGTGTTGTGCGTGCGAGCCAATCCCCTGTCCATGCAGGCCGCGAACAAGCCTCCGGCCCTGCACCTGACGTTGCCCACGCACAAATAACACCACCATCAAGGACGTCTTTGTCCCAGCGCAGCGTTCAATTATCCATTCAGCAAACCTTTGAACGCAGGCGCAAATACGCTGCTAATGCCCCACATGCCACAGTCCTAAATTATCACATTTCGCGACTGCTTGCGCTAGAAATGTTACCTTTCCGGCTGGTGGAGATGGAAGCATTCCACGACCTGATGGTGGCTGCTGTCCCACATTACTCGGTCCCCAGCCACCACTATTTCTCCAGATGTGCCGTCCCCGCATTGCATAACCACGTGTCACAAAGCATCACACATGCCCTGAACAACGCTGTTTCAGCCAAAGTGCACCTAACCACAGACACGTAGACAAGTGCTTGTGGGCAAGGCCGCTACATCTCCTTGACGGCACACTGGGTTAATATTGTGGAAGCTGGGACCCAGTCTGAGCGAGGGACGGAACACTTCCTTCCCACACCAAGGATTGCAGGCCCTACCTCAGCCAGGGTTTCACCCACACTCTACAGCTCCAGAATGTCATGCTCCTCAGCCTTCTCCTCCTCCTCCTGCGCATCCTCATCCACTGTACTCTCCACACCAGTCCCAAGCTGGAAGCACTGCAGCACTGCCTCTGCGAAGCGGCAACAGGCTGTGCTGAAGCTAATATGCATAGGTGACAAACCCCACAATGCAGAAGCGGTGTGGACAGCTCTGAAACAGCAGGCAAATCACTGGCTCACACCTCTGAACCTAAAGCCAGGAAAGGTTGTGCGTGACAATGGCCGGAACCTGGTGGCAGCTTTGAGGCGAGGCCAGCTGACGCATGTTTCATGCGTGGCCCATGTGCTCAACCTGGTGGTTCAGCGGTTTCTAAAGTCATACCCAGAGCTGTCTGATCTGCTGGTAAAAGTTCGCTGCCTGTCTGCACATTTTCGCAAGTCACCTGCTGCTTCAGCCGGCCTTGCCGGCTTTCAGCGCCGTTTGCGTCTTGTGGCCCACAGACTGGTGTGTGATGTCCCCACGCGTTGGAATTCAACTCTGCACATGTTGGTCAGGATATGTGAGCAGAAGAAGGCAGTTGTTGACTACCTGCATCACCTAAGCCGTCGGGAAATGGGTCAAACTCCACACATAACACCTGAGGAGTGGAGATGGATGTCCGACCTATGTACCGTCCTCCAAAACTTTGAGGACTCCACCAAGATGGTGAGTGGCGATGACGCCATTATTAGCGTCACCATACCGCTACTCTGCCTTCTAAAATGGTCTCTGCTGAAAAACAAAGAGGATGCTTTGCAGACGGAGGGCGATGACTTGGAGCAAGAAACAGAAATGGGTGTGGGTGATTACACACAGCCCAGCCTCATCTCATCACAACGTACAGTGGAGGACTATGACGAGGAGGAGGAGGAGGAGGATGAAGACATGGAGCAACTCTCTGGCCAAATTGAGGATATGACATGCACACCAGTCATACCCTCGCTTCAGCTTGGCAGGCCAGAGGACAGGGGAGATGAGGAGGAGGAGGAGGAGGAGGACAGCATGTTCAGTCATCGTGTTGGTCAGGATACTGAAGTGATGGCTGCTAAGAGTCTGGCGCACATGGCTGACTTTATGGTAAGCTGCTTGGCTCGTGACCCTCGGGTTCAGAACATCTTGGCCGACAATCAGTACTGGTTGGCAACACTCTTAGACCCACGCTACAAGGAGAACTTTATGTCTCTCATTCCTGAGGCGGAGAGGTCAGCCAAAATGCAGCAGTTCCAGAAGGCCATAGTCACGGAAGTAGGAAAAGCATTCCCCTCACAAACCGCTAGCGGCATAGGTCAGGAATCGGTGGACAACCAAGGCGTACGGCTGAGAGGGCACAAGTCCAATCCGCCAGAGGTAGGGGAACTGTCTTTATGATGTGGGACAGTTTTCTCAGCCCTTCACGTACCACAGCCCCTGAGGTGCGGGGTAGTGCCACAAGAAATGCTAAGTTTGGCCAGATGCTGAAGAAGTACCTTACTCAGCAGGATATATTTTCTCCCTTATAGGGGATTTCACCCTCTCTATCGGGAAAATGGGTTTAAACAATTTTTTATAGCCAAAGTGTTAAGAGGTTAAAATTCAACATTTAATCATAACGTATTTAAAAAGACTAGATTGTCTACACAAATACACACGTGCTCAAGTGTCATATCACAAAATTAAAAAAAAACCTCTATTTGTTCTAGGAGTTTGTAGATAGGTTGTGGTATTTAAACAAAAAGGGTTATGTTCCCTCAGGCCCGCCAATAGGGCATTATAAGCCATACAGCTGTATGGGGCCCGGCAAAAAATGGAGGGGGCGTGGCCATACAAACAGCAGGGGGGGGGGCCCGGGCGCGCTGGCTGTGGGCGGGGCCATTTGGAGCAATGATGCCCGCCCCCTTTAGCCAGCAGCAGTGGCACAGACTAGTTCCTACGCAGCACTGCCTGACTCTGAGTCACCAGCCAGGGGCGGGGCATGGCAGAGTGCGGTGTCGGCCGGCCCGTGCCATTGCTCAAACACTGCTGCAATGAGCACGCGGTGTACGGCGCCGCCGTCCGTCCACCCCACGCCACCAGGCCGGACCTGGCCTGCTGGGAGCCTGGCTGGGACCGTCACACACACAGACACAGGCTGGGGCTGGGCAGGCCAGCAGGCACAGGGAACCGCCCAGCCACCGCCCAGGCACGCCCACCCTCTATTATCCTGTGGGGGCCCGCCCATCCACGCTCATCCCAGGCCTCAATGCACAGGGTCAGGGGCGCAGCACAGCCTGTAACATACAGCTGACTCTCCTACTCTTGAGCGGCACCACTGGCAGCACCCGCCCACAGTGTCACTCAGCGTGTGTGTGACATCAGCCTCGCAGTGCAGGGGCCCTGGCCCGTCCACTCTCCCTCTGCTGCTGTCTGTGTCATGGGGCCTGTGCGCAGCAGTTTGGGGGGGGGTTTGGGGGTGTCTGCTGCAGTGCCCAAGGTCGGGATCCCCCCTATTGTTCTCCACCTGCAGAGCAGTATGCTACATAGCTGCTCTGTTCTTACAGGACCTGTGATGACGTCACTTGGAGGGGTGGAGTCAGGGGTCACATGATCAGCTCCTCAGTTGTCATGGTGCTGGATGAGGTAAAGTGTATCTGTGGTCAGGATGGATTTACAGTGTGGATGTAGCAGAGCCGAATGTATACGAGGTGTACGGAGCGGAGCCATGTATGCATGATGTGTGTGGAGCGGAGCCGTGTGCATATGAGGTGTACGGAGCTGAGCTGCGTGTGTACAAGGTGTACGGAGTGGAACAACGTGTACGAGGTGTATAGATCAGAGCCACTTATGTACGAGGTGTACAGAGCAGAGTCGAGTGTGTACGAGGTGTACGGAGCAGAGTCGAGTGTGTACGAGGTGTACGGAGCAGAGTCGAGTGTGTACGAGGTGTATGGAGCAGAGTCGAGTGTGTACGAGGTGTACGGAGCAGAGTCAAGTGTGTACGAGGTGTACGGAGCAGAGTCGAGTGTGTACAAGGTGTACGGAGCAGAGTCGAGTGTGTACGAGGTGTACGGAGCAGAGTCGAGTGTGTACGAGGTGTACGGAGCAGAGTCGAGTGTGTACGAGGTGTACGGAGCAGAGTCGAGTGTGTACGAGGTATACGGAGCAGAGTCGAGTGTGTATAAGGTGTACAGAGCTGAGCCGCATGCGTACGAGGTGTACGGAGTGGAGCCGAGTGTGTACGAGGTGTACGGAGCAGAGCCGTGTGTGTACGAAGTGTACGGAGCAGAGCCACGTGTGTACGAGGTGTACGGAGCAGAGCCAAGTGTGTACGAAGTGTACAGAGCGGAGCCGCATGCGTACGAGGTGTACGGAGTGGAGCCGAGTGTGTACGAGGTGTACGGAGCAGAGCCGTGTGTGTACGAGGTGTATGGAGCAGAGCCGAGTGTGTACGAGGTGTATGGAGCAGAGCTGAGTGTGTACGAGGTGTACGGAGTGGAGCCGAGTGTGTACGAGGTGTACGGAGCAGAGCCGTGTGTGTACGGAGCTGAGCTGCGTGCGTACAAGGTGTACGGAGTGGAGCCATGTGCGTACGAGGTGTGTGTACCAGTGGTAACCCCCATCGGATGCCGCTCCCGCTCTTATAGTCTCGGCTGCCTTTGCCAGTAGCATTCTTCTCCAGAGTCTCTGATAATAAGTAATCGAGATTCGCTGCCGTTTTCTGGAAGCTTGTGACCCCTGGCTCCAGAGCTCACTTCACCCCCTCAATGGGTGGGGGGCCCGGGGAGAGATCATACATCCCTGTGGCTCCTGCAGAGCTCAGCTCACCCCAGTCTGTGTCCCCTAGCCCTCTGCAGTGCTGCATATACTCTTTGTCCTGTATATTGTATATATAACAATTTCCTATGTCATGTATTTGATTTACAAAACTTATTGTCACAGAGTCGACTGCGCTGCAGACCAACACAAAGCTGGAAGATCAGATATCACCGAACATCGCAGGACACAGAGGAGCAGCTGCAGCCATCAAATTAGGTGAGCTAATTAATTTAATGTAGCCGGTAATTTTCATTGTGATGTGCGGCCCCTAAATGATGGTAGAAATTTCCAAATGTCCCTCCAGCAGCAAAAAGGCACCCCACCCTGTACAAGGTGATGAATAATGGTGCTGTCACACCAGGCGACGTCGCTAGCGACATCGCCGGAAAAGTGACGTACCAGCGATGTCGCTAGCGACGTCGCGCTGTGTGACAGCGCGACGCGACCGCGTTTTATCGCTAGTCGCAGGTTGTCAGGTTTACGGGAAGAACTGTAAACCTGACAACCTGCGATAAGGCTGGATCGCGCCGTGTGACATCGCCAGAGCGATGTCAGCGGCGATCCAGCCTATACCGCAGCGTTGCTGCGGATCGCTCGCTGGGCTGAGCCCAGCCCAGCGAGCGATGTCACCGCCCGCATCGCTGCGGTGTCGCCGGCCGCAGCCGTGCTGTGTGACAGCTGGCCAGCGATGTCGGGAGCGAGCGGGCACCCGCTCATCGCTTCCGACATCGCTGGCCAGGTTGTGCTGTGTGACAGCACCATAACAGCACCAGTATTATTCTGCCTCATGTGGCATTTCTTGTTCACATCCCTCCACAGCTCTGATAAAGAACAATGTATAGAAAGAGATTAATGAGTGATTGGCGAGGACGTGGTGCAGAAAGGGAGTTTTTCCCATAGTGGGTGGTGAAACTATGCAAGGTTTGATGGGTGGAGGCGGAGCGTGGGTGGAGGCGGAACCTGGATGGAGGCGGAGTGTGGGTGGAGGCGGAGTTGGGGTGGAGTCTCAGGGGGGCCCCAAAATTTTGCTAGTAAGGGGCCCCAAAATTTCTAGTGGCAGCCCTGTGTTCCCTCTGGTTCTAATCCACCCCAACCTAGTGTATGTCAGCCTACAGATGTTCCAAGGTTGTTTCACATATATGTCCTTGATTAGGCTGGCATATGTACCCCTGTATATGGGAAGTAAAAAAAGCCCCCCCCTTATAAAGGAAGGATCTCACCGGCTTTCTTCCCCTAAGTCAGGGAGTTTTCTGAGTCTCTATTCTCCAGGAGGTCCTTCTGCTAGTGACTGCCTGGTACTGGACTCACAGTGACTTTCTTATATTACCACCATGCTCCACTCCCGACGCGTTTCGGATCTAGTGTCCTCATCAGGGGATATGTGGCTTGGTTCTCTGTGGGGTCCTACTCATAGGTCCCCCTTTATGATGGTATGTGTCCCCAGCATAGTCCAGTTAGCTGTGTGTTGGAGTCACTGTGAGTCCAGTACCAGGCAGTCACTAGCAGAAGGACCTCCTGGAGAATAGAGACTCAGAAAACTCCCAGACTTAGGGGAAGAAAGCCGGTGAGATCCTTCCTTTATAAGGGGGGGGCTTTTTTTACTTCCCATATACAGGGGTACATATGCCAGCCTAATCAAGGACATATATGTGAAACAACCTTGGAACATCTGTAGGCTGACATACACTAGGTTGGGGTGGATTAGAACCAGAGGGAACATAACCCTTTTTGTTTAAATACCACAACCTATCTACAAACTCCTAGAACAAATAGAGGTTTTTTTTTTAATTTTGTGATATGACACTTGAGCACGTGTGTATTTGTGTAGACAATCTAGTCTTTTTAAATACGTTATGATTAAATGTTGAGTTTTAACCTCTTAACACTTTGGCTATAAAAAATTGAAGGAGTACCTTGCAGATCGAACAACTGTACTGCGACAATGATTGGGTCTCCAAGCTGGACACGTGGCATGAATTGGCTCTCTATGCCTTGGAAGTCCTGGCCTGCCCTGCCGCTAGCGTTTTGTCAGAGCGTGTTTTCAGTGCCGCAGGTGGAATCATTACTGATAATCGCACCTGCCTGTCAACTGAAAATGCTGACAGGCTGACTCTGATCAAGATGAACAAGGGTTGGATTGAGCCAGACTTCACCACACCACCAACAAATGACAGCGGAATTTAAATTTTGTTATGGGAATTTGCCATGTACCTCCCCTCACCCATGGGTACACACTTCTGGACTTTGGCTAATCGCTGGACTGCTCCTCCTTCTCCTCATGTGCCACCATGATGACCGTTACAATAGTTAGGCTGTTGTTTCAGGTATACCCCCAGTGGTAAATTTTTTCGCCCATTCTTTTAGAATGGGTATTACAACGACAGGAGACCCGCTCCTTTTCAATGGGAAAAATGTTTTGAGGCCCTCATGCACGTCTCTATCCAGGGACAATGTGGAGCCTCCCAATTTTTGGCTGCCCTGCCAAAGGGCTATACTACAATACACCCACTTCAGGTTTACAGGCCCTCATGCATGTCTGTATGCATGGGTCATTGTTGAACCTCCCAATTTTTGGCTGCCCTGCCAAAGGGCTATACTACAATACACCCACTTCAGGTTTACAGACCCTCCTGCACGTCTCTATTCAGGGACAATGTGGAGCCTCCCAATTTTTGGCTGCCCTGGCCAAAGGGCTATACTACAATACACCCACTTCCTTACAATGGGCACTTCAGGTTTACAGGCCCTCATGCACGTCTCTATCCAGGGGCATTGGTGAACCTCCCAATTTTGGACTGCCCTGGCAAAGGAAAATACTACAATAGACCCACTTCCTCAAAATGGGCACATTATGTCAAGACAGGGCTTCATGTACGTCTCTTCTCAGGGACATCGGAGTGCCGCACAATGTTTTCACGTAAAATCTTTCAGGTAATCACAAAAAGTAACATACACCAGTATCTCACTATTGGGTATGTGCCCTTAACATTTCCACCCTGAATATTCACTTTGGTGTCATTTTGGAAGGTTTTCTGGTGACTCCGTAAAATTGGCGTGAAACTCAGACAACATTGTTCACAGCTGTGACTTTTGAGTGAGAAATGCTTCCAGGGGTCTTCCCCATGGTGTTGCCATGTCATTTGAGCACTCTTCTGAGACTTTTGTGACATTTTTAGGGTTTCTACATGCTGCCGGCAGTCATTTCATAAAAATACTCGGGTCTCCCATAGGATAACATTGGGCTGGGTGCTCGGGCCGAGTACACGAGTATCTTGGGTGCTCGGCACGAGCTTAGAGCACCCGAGCATTTTAGTACTCGCTCATCACTATTTATTAGAAATTCATGGGGGGCATGTCTAATATTGGCGTGACCCCATAAATTTCGGGCTTAGGGCCAACTGATAATACAAAACTGGCCCTAACCCCTTTATTACCCAGTGAGCCAATGCACCAGGGCCCTGGATGAGCTAGGTCAGTGCCAGAATATGGCGCTTCAGTGAACGCACCATCTTCTCGGGCGGCTGCGGGCTGCCATTCGCAGGGAGGGGTGCCCAGAAAGCTTGGGTGCCCTTGCGCTGCGGATTTCAGCCCCCAGCTGCCTAGCTGTACCTGGCTGGACATAGAAATCACACGGAGCCCCACACTTATCCCGGCTACTGTGGTTTGTTAAACTGTATATTAAGAAATGTTTGTATAATGTCTCTAGGGGGTGCCCACTCCCCCTAGAGACCTTACACCCACTCAGGTGGGCATATCATGGTATAATCACCTCTGTACAGCAGCTGCCTCCTGACAGCTGCTGTACAGTTTTATGAATGAAAGGGCTGGGCTCCTCAGAGCAGCGTGCATACTATAGCTATTGCTATAGCATGTGCGCCGCTGTCTGAGGTCCTGAAACCACTTACAGTAAGATCTATGGGCAGCGCGCGGGATGCCGTACAGGAGTGCGGGGCGCCAGCATTTGTTCTTGCCCTAATCTGTGTTATACATGGAGCAGGGCGTGAACAAGTGCTGACATCAGGGCGGGAGGCGGGTCAGGAGCGTGGGGCCGACAATAGCAACACTTCGCTCTGCGCCTGCGTGAAGTAGCACATGGAGATGCAAGCACAGAGCGAGGATGGCAGCGAGGAGAGGGAGGAGGGAGGAACAGAGACAGAAGGGGCGGGAATAGCCCCCTGGAAAGAGCTGACTCCTGGAGCTGGTAATGCCCTCCTGACATTTTTCTATACGTTTTCAGAAGGCTGTATTTATGGATAATAACATCACAAACACATGGGGGTCCCCTTGCCTGAATGCAGCATACATGCTGCATTCATTGCTGCCTTTAGATTGAAATCTTTGGGGGGGGGGGTGACAAGTCCTCTTTAAAATGCAGTATCTGATGTAGCAGCTTCATTAGGATAAAAACAAGGACAAAAATTTACTGCTCCATTATAGGTGAGAAGTGTTGTACAAACATGTTTGGGAAGTATGTCTAGCTTCACATCACGGTTTTTGGCTGTCAGGGTGGATCCGGTTTTTTGCTGGATCACCCTGATAGAACCTGACAGGACAGGATGTATTGAAAGTGCGGCCAAATATGGTCCCGGATGCTGTTTTTTGCAGGATTTGTTTTTTGCCGCTGTCCATGGTGTTGAAGTCTGCCTGTGTCTGCTCTGTTGCTGTCGTTGGTGCTGAATTCACAGCCTGTGCTTGAAGTAGTGCTGTCCATGGTGTTGATGTTTGCATGGCAGGATTTCAGAGCATGCTCTGTGCATAAAATCGGATCCGGGAAACGATCCAATTTTTTTGTGGATCCGGTGCCCATTGACTCCCATGTTATGTGCGCCGGATCTGTTTCTGTCCGGTTTTGTCTGTTTTTTTCACCAGAGCCCAAAAATGCTGCAGTCTCTGTTTTTGGGGACGGTGAAAAACCGGACAAAAACGAATCCGGCACAAAATACACAAAAACGGATGGCCAAATGGGATCAATCCGGCACCATAGGGATACATGGGAGGCAAAACCAGATCCTGTTCCATCCTGTTCAAACTGGACAGAACAGGATTCAAAAAAAACGTGGTGTGAAGCTAGCCTAATTCATTGCGTCTTCAGATCCACGTGAACTTTAACAAGTCTGTTATTTAGGTGAATTCTAGGATCTGAGATTCAGGAATGACTGTAGAGCCTACAGTACTATACTCATGTTTTTGACCTGCTGATCTAAGGCACCAGATGGTACTCTAGAAGAATTAAAAAGGGAAATTTAATTAAGGGAGAAGAGAAAAAGCTGTGTATCCATAGAAGCTGGAAAACTGAGATCTGCTGAAAAGAAGAACCAGCTTTTACTCGATGAGAACTTGCTTATTATGACCATTAAAATAAGGGTGAGCTTCCCCAAGATTTCCTACCTGTGAAAGTCGAATTATGTGACTTGAGCCTAAGAAAAGGTTGTTTGCTTCTTGCTGAAGAACATTACTATTGTTGGGCCTTATGTGCTGCTGGACAAGCAAGTTTATGTTTACCATCAATAAAATGACCTGTTTGTGAACCTTTGTTTGTGCTTACCTTCTGTTACAAAACTTCAATTGAACATATACTGCATAAATGGAAAATATTCCATATTTTTGCTCACAGCTTTCTACTGGACTAATATATGGTGACTATTAGGGATGAGCGAGAATACTTGCAACTATTCGATACTCGCCGAATAGTACGGTATTCGGGCTATTCGCTACTCCGTTTTTCCTTGTGATTACTCATTAGGAGTAGCGAGTAGTACATTCACTTTTGCAGTGTATCAATATACACTGTGAAAGTGAAATAAAAGTTAATAAAAAGTGTTAAAGATTAAAAAAAATAACATACTCACCTATCCGATGGCTGTCCCAGGACCCGAAAAGAACACATCCGATGGGCTGCCAGGACCTTAAGTCTGATGGCCAATCAGATGGCCGGTAGCAATCAGGAGGTGTGTGACGTCACACACCACCTGATCGCTATCAGCCATCTGATTGACCATCAGACTTAAGGTCCCGGCAGGCCATCGATGTTCTAACACAGAGGTCCCCAACTCCAGGCCTCAAGGGCCGCCAACAGTGCAGGTTTTCCAAGCCCTGTGCAATACTAAGGAAATCCTGAAAACCTGCACTGTTGGCGGCGGCCCTTGAGGCCTGGATTTGGGGACCTCTGTTCTAACACATCGATGGCCTGCCAGGACCTTAAGTCTGATAGCCAATCAGATAGCCGGTAGCAATCAGGAGGTGTGTGACGTCACACACCACCTGATTGCTATTGGCCATCTGATTGACCATCAGACTTAAGGTCCTGGCAGGCCATCGATGTTCTAACACATCGATGGCCTGCCAGAACCTTTAGTCTAATAGCCAATCAGATGGCCGGTAGCGATCAGGTAGTGTGTGATGTCACACACCACCTGACTGCTATTGACCATCTGATTGACCATCAGACTTAAGGTCCTGGCAGCCCATTGGATGTGTTCTTTTTGGGTCCTGGGACAGTCATCGAATAGGTGAGTATGTTATTTTCTTATTTTTAACACCTTTTATTAACTTTTATTTCACTTTCACAGTGTATATAGATACACTGCAAATGTACTTGCATTTCCCATTGACTTAAATTGGACTCACTACTCATAACGAGTACCCGAGTATTAGGACCTACTCGTTACGAGTATAGCGAGTCCGAACATTTCACTACTCGCTCATCCCTAGCGACTATGCTATAAGCATATGTTTGATAGGTCACATATACACTGAATTGAGCTTTTTTAAAAACTATATTCAAGTGCATCCTGAAAATGACTATATAATCTGCATGTCATATTTATAAAAATATGAGCCCATGGAAGATGTATGCAGCCGTATGGTGTACAGTTACATACATCGTAGCTACGTGTGTGGCATATTATTTGTGAAATGTACACATTGGCAAAATATAGTAGTATATATAAAAACCTTAAAGTAAATAAGCCACAGCTTTGACCAAAACTTGTGTGTCAGCAGATGTAACAGCATGATTTACTTTGTCCTCTCTGTCTGATGTTTCATCTCCCACCACACCTTACCATTTCTAGCAGAAGATGCCTCTTGGCCCTCTTGATATTGTCACTTTAACCCTTTCTAAGAGGGTAAGAGGGGCTGTCACCCTGCCACCCAAGGGATACCTTGTATTTAAAAACGGTGTATTTCATGATATGAATGTGGCCCTCTACTGATTAAATGCGAACACTGCTCCCTTAACCCTGTTAGCTAAGCAAGGTTATTAGTAGTGGTTGTAGGTATTCCTTGTGGGTGGGGCTTGATAAATAAAAGGGTTGGATTTGAAGACAGGCGGATCTCCATATTTGAACGTGATGGTAGAACTCTGTCTAGTGGTTCCTTTTCCTTGGTGGTCCTGTTGACGTGTCCCCATGAGCAAGGTGGGGATACAACTGAATAAAGCCTCTTTGAATTTACGGTGTGTAACGATGATGCTGAGGGACGCATGTCAGGAGCTACCAAGACGAGAAGAGCAGCCTTTGGCCAAATGTGCCATTGTAAATAGCCCACCCTGAACTCTCAGGTTCAACTGTTGTAGTAAAGAAAACATAAAAGCGTTTATTCACTCTGTGATTAGTTTTTCCCTCAATGAGGATACCAAAGAGCTGAACTGTTGCACTGAGGAGCAGGTTGGGGCAGGCTCAGCCAGGCCAAGGCTGCTCAGCGGCCTCTGCCCTGTTTCACCTTTGACTACTGCGGGCCCCTGCTGCCAGCAACTCAACAACTTTACTGACATCTATCATACATGTATGTTGTAAGTGAGTGTATGTGTAAGGGCTACACAGGTCCAGGTGTAACTTTTCAGCTCCTAACACCAGTGAAATAAGTCCCTGAGTGTGAAAAGGTTTTGGAGGTGTTCACATATTGTTTCTATACCTGCCATATGTTGGTAGGTGGTATGAGTATCATGGGGACATTTGACAAATCACTGTGTCCAAAGTCTGATATGTAATAATATAAATATATTTACTGGAATTTGTCAAAAAGAACCCTAACAGTCGATAGAAGGCACAGTAATTTTTTCACATAACATCTGTGTCATACGGAAGCCTCTTGCTTATGAGTATAGCATAAACCATTTTGATGTTACTGGATTGTTTCAGTTGTGTCAAAGTCACTTTCCTAAATCTGCTATGGTCTTCACTGTGTAACAAAATATGTGTCATGTGTTCCCTGAAGCCCACTTCTGACTAGCTGCCTTGGTTCCTCTCTTCCCACAACTCTAAAGCATCCATACTCAGTTGACAGATACCTTTGTTAATGTCTGCTCAATCTCCACACTCCAGCCATATAAGAAATAAGAAACAACCATCCTCTGAGTGGCCAACTGATCAATCCTTTACTCTTCTGCTTTCTGTTGCTACAGCTCATTGTTATGAAGATACACACACTCACACTACAGTGAGAGGATAGACCCACACCCAAGTAGTTACTGCATATGACTCACCGTAGCCGGTTGTTCAGGCCTCAGGCAATAGCTACTGTCACGGTTTGGTGCTGGAGGCTAGAAGGGCCTAGTGGTCAAAGTAAAGGGAAGGGTAGTTTGGGAATAATGTTTGTCTCGTGACGCCACCTGTGGTTGTCCGGTGATTGCACCGGCGCTGCTTGGACCTTCGGGGGATGTGCGGTAGCTAGATGGAAAACGCTCCCCACAGGACGAGCATAAGTCCCCGGGGTCAGTTAATGGAGTGGAAGGGAATAGGGAAGCGCGGTCGATGTCGTGCGACCGGAATGAGGGACACATACACACAAAGTGTTTTCGGTACCTTTTACTGGTGTTGACAGGTACGCTCAACCGGGGATGAGGTAGACACTTCAGGAGTTCCACAGCAAGCAGTGGTATAGGCTTCCTAGTGTACATAGCTTCTGGTGGAGTCTGGCAGGCATGAAACCCAACCAAACCGGAGTTGCACTTTCTGGTGTGACTTGTTACACCCGGGTTTGCTGCACTGAGGGCACTTTAAAGGAATACTATCGATTTCTCGGGCTCTCATTTGGCGGTGCTTCGGGTGTCCAGGGAGCTAAACCCCCTTGTTGTGGTGCTGTATTCTCTACAGTCTGCACTGTGGCTCTTGTAGCTCAGACCCAGTGACCGGAACTTGTTAGGGTGACTCTGGATAACTCCTCTGCCCCTATTCAGTACTTGTCTCCTGTTCCTATGACCCTTGTTTCGAGGGTCTTCCACTTTTCAGGTGTGGCTGGTATGAGCCTAGTGTGGCTCCAGTACCAGGTCAGCTCACCTAGCTGTTTACAGTTCTCTAGTGACTGCACACTCTCTTGTTTCTCACTCCAGGACCCGTATTTATAGGGGGAACTGGCTTAAGGCAACCAGTGGAGCTCCTCCTACAGGTCTGGAGTGAAAGGTGTTGTTGTGTTAGTGGGGTCTGCTTGCTGTGTACTTTCCATCCATGTCCTAAGAGTTCCTGTGGTGCCTCAACCAGGGTGCCACATATAGATTAGTAAGACCCTATCCACATGACTAACAGCACCACTTCAGACTTGACTCACTAAAAGGCCATTGAAGGTTTTCTTTTACTTCCTGAAAGACCAAAAGGGAGGCTGCCACATGCTGCCTAGAAGGGGAAAGTAAGGTATGCAGGACGATACAAAAACCAAGAGTGAGAAAAGTAAAAACGATCGCATAAAGTGAAAGGAATATGTGCTGGGAAGGAAAACAAACCAACTCATAGCAAGATACTCAAGCCGGGTTTACCAAAAAGTAAATCCCTAATTAAAAGGGCTGAAAATCCTTAAAGCAAGTCTACCCAGAGATATAGCCAGAAAGGAAATGCAGTGAATGACGAACATATATAACCCAACCCGGGTTGTAATAGGGCAAATCACATAGAGGAAATTATAAACACCTAAAGAAGAGTGAACCAAGGAGGAAGGATAAAAAAAATAGGAACCATCAGCATTTGGACAGGGAAGACGAAGGCAATAGCCTAACAGGCAGAGGAAACCATGCTACAATAGGTCATGAGATCGAATAGCCAAATCAAGCCATGATACTCAGATAGGGAATGCACATGAGAAAACATGTTAAAATACACATACATCTACAAATGTAACAATTCTTTGCACAAATATTTTCAGAAAGGGTGTTGGATGATGTCACCTTTACATATCAAACAGGCTCATGGGGTGAAACCGCCCCATATCCGGCAGATAATGGCTGTGACTCTCAGACATATGCCTCTAACAATTTTTGGTGAAGCTGTTATTGAGTACTAGATGGCGGCCCGATTCTAAAGAATCGGGTAGTCTAGAATCCATATATAGTTTATTTACTAATAGTTAGGGGAGTGCGGTGAAATGAATTGTGTGTATACATGTGGCTCAGTTGGTAGCAGAGTATACGGTGGCTCAGTGGTTAGCAGTGAGTGGTGGCTCCAGTGGTTAGCAGTGAGTGCGGTGGCTCAGTGGTTAGCAGTGAGTGCCGTGGCTCAGTGGTTAGCAGTGAGTGCCGTGGCTCAGTGGTTTAGCAGTGAGTGCGGTGAGATTGGTCAGCACAGTGGGGTGGGCAGAGTGGGCAGGGCAGC
Source organism: Allobates femoralis (assembly GCA_033576535.1). Lineage (NCBI taxonomy): Eukaryota > Metazoa > Chordata > Amphibia > Anura > Aromobatidae > Allobates > Allobates femoralis. The sequence goes on from JARQOC010000006.1 coordinate 329,752,817, forward strand.
GCCGTGGGCAGAGTGGTCAGCGCAGTGCCGTGGGCAGAGTGGTCAGCACACACATACATACATACACACACACACACATACACACACACACTCCGCTATAGTTAGCACCGACCCTGCATCTTCCCCGCCGGCTGGATCCTGAGTTGACATGTCGCCGCCCGCGGACGACTGGATCCAATATGGCGTTCGGGAAGTTTGGGGAGACTTCTTGGACGCTATATTGGATCCAGTAGTTCGGGGGTGGCGACATGTCGACTGAGGATCTAGGCGGCTGATGCAGGGCCGGTGGTAAGTATAGCGAAGTGTGTGTGTGTGTGTGTATGTGTGCGGACAAAGTGAGGGAAGTGCGGACAAAGTGAGGGAAGTGACTACATACACACATATATACACATACTGTACATTGCATATGGAGGGGTGAGGAGAGCGGAGGCTGGAGGGGTGAGGAGAGCGGAGGCTGGAGGGCGGAGGCTGGAGGGGAGAGCGGAGGCGGGAGGGGAGAGGCTGGAGGGGGAGGGCGGTGGCTGGAGGGGAGAGCGGACGTGGGAGGGGAGAGGCTGGAGGGGAGGGCGGTGGCGGGAGGGGAGAGCAGAGGCGGGAGGGGAGAGGCTGGAGGGGAGGGGAGAGGCTGGAGGGGAGAGCAGAGGCTGGAGGGAAGAGCGGAGGCTGGAGGGGAGAGCGGAGGCGGGAGGGGAGAGCGGTGGCTGGAGGGGAGAGCGGAGGCTGGAGGGCGGAGGCTGGAGGGGAGAGCGGAGGCTGGAGGAGAGAGCGGAGGCTGGAGGGGAGAGCGGAGGCTGGAGGGGAGAGCGGAGGCTGGAGGGTGGAGGCTGGAGGGGAGAGCGGAGGCTGGAGGGGAGAGCGGAGGCTGGAGGGGAGAGCGGTGGCTGGAGGGGGGAGTGGAGGCTGGAGGGCGGAGGCTGGAGGGGAGAGCGGAGGCTGGAGGGGAGAGCGGAGGCTGGAGGGGGGAGCGGAGGCTGGAGGGCGGAGGCTGGAGGGGAGAGCGGAGGCTGGAGGGGGGAGCGGAGGCTGGAGGGCGGAGGCTGGAGGGGAGAGCGGAGGCTGGAGGGGAGAGCGGAGGCTGGAGGGGAGAGCGGAGGCGGGAGGGGAGAGGGTGGAGGGGAGAGCAGAGGCTGGAGGGGAGAGCAGAGGCTGGAGGGGAGAGGCTGGAGGGGAGAGCAGAGGCTGGAGGGTAGAGCGGAGGCTGGAGGGCAGAGGACAGGGGAGGCTGGAGGGCAGAGGACAGGGGAGGCTGGAGGGCAGGGGACAGGGAGGCTGGAGGGCAGAGGACAGGGGAGGCTGAGAGGGCAGAGGACAGGGAGGCTGGAGGGCAGAGGACAGAGGGAGGCTGGAGGGCAGGGGACAGGGGAGGCTGGAGGGCAGGGGACAGGGGAGGCTGGAGGGCAGAGGACAGGGGAGGCTGGAGAGCAGGGGACAGGGGAGGCTGGAGGGCAGGGGACAGGGGAGGCTGGAGGGCAGAGGACAGGGGAGGCTGGAGGGCAGAGGACAGGGGAGGCTGGGGGCAGAGGACAGGGGGAGGGCGGAGGGCAGAGGGGAGAGCAGAGGCTGGAGGGGAGAGCGGAGGCTGGAGGGGAGAGGCTGGAGGGGAGAGCGGAGGAGGGAGGGGAGAGGGGAGGGCGGAGGGAGGTGGGCTGGGGAGGGAGAGCGGAGGCGGGAGGGGAGAGGCTGGAGGGGAGAGCAGAGGCTGGAGGGGAGAGGCTGGAGGGGAGAGCGGAGGCTGAAGGGGAGAGCGTGAGGCTGAAGGGGAGAGCGGAGGCTGGAGGGGGAGAGCAGTGGCTGGAGGGGAGAGCGGAGGCTGGAGGGTGGAGGCTGGAGGGGAGAGTGGAGGCTGGAGGGGAGAGCGGAGGCGGGAGTGGAGAGGCGGGAGGGGAGAGCGGAGGCGGGAGGGGAGAGGCTGGAGGGGAGAGCAGAGGCTGAAGGGGAGAGGCTGGAGGGGAGAGCATAGGCTGGAGGGTAGAGCGGAGGCTGGAGGGCATAGGAGAGGGGAGGCTGGAGGGCAGAGGACAGGGGAGGCTGGAGAGCAGAGGACAGGGGAGGCTGGAGAGCAGAGGACAGGGGAGGCTGGAGGGCAGATGACAGGGGAGGCTGGAGGGCAGAGAACAGGGGAGGGCGGAGGGCGGAGGGCAGAGGGGAGAGGCGGAGGCTGGAGGGGAGAGCGGAGGCTGGAGGGGGACAGCGGAGGCTGGAGGGCAGAGGCTGGAGGGGAGAGCAGAGGCTGGAGGGGAGAGGCTGGAGGGGAGAGCGGAGGCTGGAGGGGAGAGCGGAGGCTGGAGGGGATAGCGAAGGCTGGAGGGGAGAGCGGAGGCTGGAGGGGACAGCGGAGGCTGGAGGGCGGAAGCTGGAGGGGAGAGCAGAGGCTGGAGGGGAGAGGCTGGAGGGAAGGGCGGTGGCTGGAGGGGAGAGCGGAGGCGGGAGGGGAGAGACTGGAAGGGAGAGCAGAGGCTGGAGGGGAGAGCGGAGGCGGGAGGGGAGAGGCTGGAGGGGAGAGGGGAGGCTGGAGGGCAGAGGCTGGAGGGGAGAGCGGAGGCTGGAGAGGAGAGCGGTGGCTGGAGGGGAGGGCGGAGGCTGGAGGGGAGAGCGGAGGCTGTAGGGGAGAGGGGAGGCTGGAGGGTGGAGGCTGGAGGGGAGAGCAGAGGCTGGAGGGGAGAGCGGGAGGCGAGAGGGGAGAGCGGAGGCGGGAGGGGAGAGGCGGGAGGGGAGAGTGGAGGCGGGAGGGGAGAGGCTGGAGGGGAGAGCAGAGGCTGGAGGGGAGAGCGGAGGCTGGAGGGGAGAGCGGAGGCAGGAGGGGAGAGGCTGGAGGGGAGAGCGGTGGCTGGAGGGGAGAGGCTGGAGGGGAGAGCGGTGGCTGGAGGGGAGAGCGGAGGCTGGAGGGTGGAGGCTGGAGGGGAGAGCGGAGGCTGGAGGGGAGAGCGGAGGCTGGAGGGCGGAGGCTTGAGGGGAGAGTGTAGGCTGGAGGGGAGAGCAGAGGCGGGAGGGGAGAGCGGAGGCGGGAGGGGAGAGACTGGAGGGGAGAGCGGAGGCTGGAGGGGAGAGCGGAGGCGGGAGGGGAGAGGCTGGAGGGGAGAGCGGAGGCTGGAGGGGAGAGCGGAGGCTGGAGGGGAGAGGCTGGAGGGGAGAGCGGTGGCTGGAGGGGAGAGGCTGCAGGGCAGGAAGGCTGGAGAGGCTGGGGAGGCAGGGGAGGCTGGAGAGGCTGGAGAGGCAGGAGAGGCTGGGGAGGCTGAAGAGGCTGGAGGGCAGGGGAGGCTGGAGAGGCTGGAGGGCAGGGGAGGCTGGAGAGGCTGGAGGGCAGGGGAGGCTGGAGAGACTGGAGGGCAGGGGAGGCTGGAGAGCAGGGGAGGCTGGAGGGAGGGGAGGCTGGAGGGCAGGGGAGGCTGGAGAGGCTGGAGGGCAGGGAGGCTGGAGGGCAGGGGAGGCTGAAGAGGCAGGAGGGCAGGGAGGCTGGAGAGGCTGGAGGGCAGGGGAGGCTGGAGAGGCTGGAGGGCAGGTGAGGCTGGAGAGACTGGAGGGCAGGGGAGGCTGGAGAGGCTGGAGGGAGGGGAGGCTGGAGGGCAGGGGAGGCTGGAGAGGCTGGAGGGCAGGGGAGGCTGGAGGGCAGGGGAGGCTGAAGAGGCTGGAGGGCAGTGGAGGCTGGAGAGGCTGGAGGGCAGGGGAGGCTGGAGGGCAGGGGAGGCTGAAGAGGCTGGAGGGCAGGGGAGGCTGGAGAGGCTGGAGGGCAGGGGAGGCTGGAGGGCAGGGGAGGCTGGAGAGGCTGGAGGGCAGAGGCGTAGCTGGGTGGGTGCAGACTCACCGCGGCCGGCGTGAGGCTGGTGTAGGAGGAGAGGAGGGGCGGGCAGAGGTGCAGGACAGGAAGTCCCGTCCTCCCTCCTCTCTGGGCGCGCGCGCGGGCGACTGGCAGCATGGGGTCCCCCAGGGGGTGGGGGCAATGGGCCCCTCATGGCTTGGGGCACGGGGCGCTCGGCCCCCCTGCCCCCCGCTAGGTACGGTGGTGGGTGGAGGGGAGAGGCTGGAGGGCGGACGGAACTTCCGAGAGTGGAACGTTCCTCCGCCGCTCCTTGTAGCCGGGGGACCGCGCAGTGGTGACATCAGGACCATAGGTCCGAAGGCCATCACGGAAGTAGTATTCCGGAAGTGGCCTTCGGCTTTTATATATTAGATACTTGAGTATATATAAACCCTTAAAGTAACACTCTAAAAAATTCCTGTGTAAACTTTCAGAGCTCCATCGACCGAAAAATGAAACCAATGCGGGCCTCGGAAGATGGTCACATACCCTGTTTCCTCGAAAGTAAGACACCCTTTTCTTTAACTTTTTTGCTCCAAAAATGCACTATGTTTTATTTTCAGGGGTAGTAGCTAGGGATGAGCGAGTCCGAAAAGACTCGGAATCGCAAGACCCCAACGAGTCCGAGTCAAGGACTCGGGACTCGTTGCGAGTCCAGCGAGTCCAATGTTAATGAATAGGGACCCGAGTAATAGCGAATAATGACATTTACAACTCGCTGATGTGTCTCTGAAAGTGTGCGAGTCCAAACTCGCTGGTTTTTCTCTTATTTTGAGGCTTGTAGCCGATGATGCGAGGGAAGGGATTCTCCAGCACACACTATGGTTTAAGGAAACAGGAAGCGAGTCGCGCTGACAGGCGCACACACAGAGCGATCCATTCATCAGTGCAATCATGGCAGCAGGACGTGGCATGGTGAACACGCTGCGTCTTATTGCACTTGTGGAGGCTCGTCCATTTCTATGGCTCCCTACAGATCCTGAGTATGGGGATACGACCCTTATTAATACAGCCTGGAGAGAGATCGCCCAAGAGATGTTCCCTGCGTTCCATCGGAGTGACCATGAGGAACAGAGCAATCTAAGTAAGTTAAATGAGTTCACACGTTATATATTGCATTTACTGTATATATACTCGTGTATAAGCCGACCCGTGTATAAGCCGACCCCCCTATTTTTGCCCCGAAAAACTATGAAAACATATTCACCGCCATCCTGGTATACAGCGGCTATCACTGGTAGACAGCCCCCCAGCAGAGTATACACCTCCCCCTGCAGAGTATACAGGCCCCCAGCTGGGTATACATGCCCCCATATTGTCGTATACAGGCAGGGGCGGACTGGCCCAGGTGCCACGGGTCATGCGGCTGCAGGAGCATGAATAATCCGCATGTCCCTGAAGCAGCAGGCGGAAACGGAAGCTCCTGGCCGCGCGATGACGTCATCAGCACGCGGCTGCGTCCGGGAGTGAGCGTCTGTGAGTGGCGTGCGGCTGCGACTGTTAGCGAGCGGCTGTGAGGAGCGCGAGGCTGCGGCTGGGAGCGAGCCATAGGATAATGCGGGAGCTGCGGTGACTGTGAGGCGGCCGCCAGTCATCACCCCCCCCCCACCCCCCGTCCTCACCTGTGTCGGGCCAGTGAGGGAGGATTGCGACCCAAACTGTAGGGTGCCAGTCAGTCCCTGTATACAGGGCCCTCAGTGTGTGTACAGGCCCCCCCAGCAGTGGGTATACAGGGCCCCCAGCAGTGGGTAGACAGTGGCCCAGTGGGTTTACAGGGCCCCCAGCAGTGGGAATACAGGGCCCCCATAGCAGGGTATACAGGACCCTGAATGTGTTATCATGCTCCACCGCATAGTTGCCTATATTTGGATGGGGTCACAACAGTACAATGAGTTTAATGTCTTATCCTCCTGGCTCTTTCGGCCAAGGGGTTGGGTGTATATAAATACCACTAATGACCAGAGTCTGGTGCCCGCACTATTACATTCTCTATGCGTTGACATGTGTCCTGCCTCATTTGTGATTGTGGCCACGTGAGCTCAATGTCCGTAATGCTGTTGATGATGTTCCACACTGTCGTGTCACTGTGCCTTGTATACACATTACACACACAAAATGAATAAAATGTTATTGTTGATTTGTACACATACTTTTGTTTTTTCAAATATTACACATCTCTAAAGCCGGTTTCAAATCATTTCACAGTTGACCATCTTAAAAAACGGTGGAGGAGCTGCCGGGACCAGCATAAGAAGCAGTACCGGCAGTACTCAGAGAGACAACCGGGAGCCGCTCCATTGCTCAACCACTACCACTTTTATGACCGGCTGTCCTTCCTTCACCCGGTGGCCGCTATGCCAAGGTATGTATCTGCAGCACTGTTGTGTACATTTAGTATTATTTATAAATATATACATTAGTTTCCATTTTGGCTCTGTGGGTAGCAGAGTATACAGGCGGGTCTGAGGTAGCAGAGTATACAGGCGGGTCTGTGGGTAGCAGAGTATACAGGCGGGTCTGAGGTAGCAGAGTATAAAGACGGCTCTGTGGGTAGCAGAGTATACAGGCGGGTCTGTGGGTAGCAGAGTATACAGGCGGGTCTGTGGGTAGCAGAGTATACAGGCGGGTCTGTGTGTAGCAGAGTATACAGGCGGGTCTGTGGGTAGCAGAGTTTACAGGCGGGTCTGTGGGTAGCAGAGTATACAGGCGGGTCTGTGGGTAGCAGAGTATACAGGCGGGTCTGTGGGTAGCAGAGTATACAGGCGGGTCTGAGGTAGCAGAGTATAAAGACGGCTCTGTGGGTAGCAGAGTATACAGGCGGGTCTGTGGGTAGCAGAGTATAAAGACGGCTCTGTGGGTAGCAGAGTATACAGGCGGGTCTGTGGGTAGCAGAGTATACAGGCGGGTCTGTGGGTAGCAGAGTATACAGGCGGGTCTGTGGGTAGCAGAGTATACAGGCGGCTCTGTGGGTAGCAGAGTATACAGGCGGGTCTGAGGTAGCAGAGTATAAAGACGGCTCTGTGGGTAGCAGAGTATACAGGCGGCTCTGTGGGTAGCAGAGTATACAGGCGGGTCTGAGGTAGCAGAGTATACAGGCGGCTCTGTGGGTAGCAGAGTATACAGGCGGGTCAGAGGTAGCAGAGTATAAAGACGGCTCTGTGGGTAGCAGAGTATACAGGCGGGTCTGTGGGTAGCAGAGTATACAGGCGGGTCTGTGGGTAGCAGAGTATACAGGCGGGTCTGAGGTAGCAGAGTATAAAGACGGCTCTGTGGGTAGCAGAGTATACAGGCGGGTCTGTGGGTAGCAGAGTATACAGGCGGGTCTGTGGGTAGCAGAGTATACAGGCGGGTCTGTGGGTAGCAGAGTATACAGGCGGGTCTGAGGTAGCAGAGTATACAGGCGGGTCTGTGGGTAGCAGAGTATACAGGCGGGTCTGTGGGTAGCAGAGTATACAGGCGGGTCTGTGGGTAGCAGAGTATACAGGCGGCTCAGTGTGTAGCAGAGTATATAGGTGATGAGAATAGGGTTAATAGATGGTGCTACAGTTTTGGGGCGTGCTAGAGGGAGCAGAGATCCGATTACTGCCATCATTTCTGACCTTATTAAAGATAGCGGCCGCAGCTAAATGACATCATGGCAAAGGTAAACATGGGGTGTGGTTAGCTGCAGGAGGTTAGTGAGAGGTGTGGGTTGTTTGGCAGAGGGCGTGGTGTGGGCGTTGGTTATTCTTTCATAATAATAACAAATATCTGATTAATAATACACAGATACACAGAGTCTAAAAAGCGTGCAACTTAATGTTTGACCTATGTTTTTGTTTCCAAATGCAATGCATTCACCAAATTTTTTTTTACTTTACCCACAGAGAAGCTTACTACAGAGGGCGGCGTGCTGTGAACCCTCCACCGCCAAACAGAAGGCGGCGTGGAGAACACCCACCACCACCACCACGGCCGGCGCCACCACCACCGCCGCCGCCACCAGCACCACCAACACCACCACCACCGCCGCCACCAGCACCAGCACCACCACCACCGCCGCCACCAGCAGCAGCAACACCACCACCGCCGCCACCAGCACCAGCACCACCACCACCGCCGCCACCAGCAGCAGCAACACCACCACCGCCGCCACCAGAACCAACACCACCACCGCCGCCACCAGCACCAACACCACCACCGCCGCCACCAGCACCAACCCCAGCTTTGGGGCATGTCCGGCCGCAAGAGGAGGAACCTGGATGCCCACCTCACACCAGCCATGGTCTGATCCCGGGGTCACCTAATAGACGGCGTGCACAAAGTAATGCTGACTTTGCCCACAGTCTGATACCATTCCTGGATGAAATTCCATTTCACAGGCTACTGCGGGCAAGGTCAGCATTACAGATTGTGCTTGACGCCAGTCGCCCACCAAACCACCCAGGTGAGGTTTTCAATTTTTTGGAGGGGTGGCAACTCAGACACTACAACCTACAAGACAGGCCCACACCCCGGGACAGCCATGTGCCACCACAGAGGCCTGTACCTACCATTCCACAATGGCCACCTAACAGGGACCTACCATTTTTCCCCACACCGGCCCAGAGGATCCACCCTCAAGGGTTGCCGGAGGCCATTCATGGGGCCCTTGACCTCTTGCAGGACCAGGGTGATGGTGTCACTTTACTGGCAAGGCCGGAGGATGCGGCAACCTACCAGCAGCTGTAGACCCCTTTTTTTTTTTTTTTTTATTTTGTGTTCATGTGCATTGCACAATTTCATTGTTATTATTTCTTATATTTTCCTGTTTACAAAGTTGTACCAAAAAAAAAAAAAAAAAAAAAAAAAAAAAAATTCTGACATTTTTACCATTATGGCGGAATAATACCCAGTTTACAAAAACTGCTTTGTGTCTGTCTTTTTTCAGGGAAAGGATGTGTAGGTTGTTTTGTGGGTGGGCTTAAAGTCATCATCATTATAATTATTATTTATTTATATAGCACCGATAGGTTCCATGGCGCTTTACATGAGGATAAGGTACACAAGGAGAAGTACAATAAACATAGACAATAAGGTCATAGAGGTACAACAGGAGAGGACCCTGTACGCGTGGGCTCACATTCAACGAGGGGTGGGTGGGGATACAATAGGGTGGGGAAGGTGTCGGTCGTGGGGCGTGTAGCGGGGTGTCATGGCAGGTTGTAGGCCTGTCGGAAGAGGTGAGTCTTTAGGTGTTTCTTGAAGGTTCCCAGGGTAGGCGAGTGAGTGATGAGGTGGGGCAGCGAGTTACAGAGCATGGTTGATGCCCGGGAGAAATCCTGTATGCGGTTGTGGGAAGAGGAGATGAGGGGGGAGTGTCGGAGAAGTTCTTTGGATGAACGCAGGTAGCGTGAGGGATGGTATCGGGAGATCATGTCGGAGATGTATGGTGGGGATAGGTTGTGTAAGGCTTTGAATGTCATGATCAGTGTTTTAAAGTGAGCTCTCTGTGGGGCGGGGACCCAGTGAAGGGCTTGGCAGTGGGTGTAGACAGGTGAGTAGCGTGAGGACAGATGGATTAGTCGGGCAGCAGAGTTTAGTATACATTGGAGAGGTGCAAGAGAGTTGGCAGGGAGGCCTGTGCGAAGGAGGTTCCAGTAGTCAAGGCGTGAGATGATGAGGGCATTAATGAGTGTTTTAGCTGTGTCAGGGTTGAGTAACGAGCAAATTCTTGAAATATTTTTGAGTTGGAGTGACAGGGACTTGGTTAGGAACTAGAGGTGGGGCTTGAAGGAGAGGGATGAGTCAAGGATTACCCCGAGACATTTGGCGTGGAGGACAGGGGAGAGAGAGCATCATTAGCAAGTACTTTACGGACCGCATGGAGCATGAAGTCACCTTGGTTACTAAGTGTAAAATCATGACTCCACAGACAAATGTTGCTGACAAATAAACAGTGCCTGTGTTTGGGGGGTTACTTAATGCCTCGCTATGGCAACAAGACTAGGAACACACATGTGAGAGGCTGGGACATCTACCTGCTACACATCGCGTCTACGCGTTTTCTACAGAGCGTACAGTGGGACCTTTCTCCAGGCTCCAGCAGGATGATAGTCCAAGCAATGCCCACGATGCAAGTATAGGCTTGTTGCCTAAAAAAATTAGCTGAAGGGGCTTCATATACATTTTTTTCAGAAAGCAGGGTGCTTGGCCCATACAATAGAATTGCTTGTACTAGGAGCATAGTACATGCAATGCCCACGATGGAGGCATAGGCTTGGTGCCTGGAAAAATTAGCCCAAGGGGCTGTTTTGCATTTTGGGTATAAATGCAGGCCTAAGGGCCATGTTCAGCTTGTTAGGCTGGGTGTTTCCAAAAATTAGCCCAAGGGGCTGTTTGGCATTTTTAGTGTAAATGCAGGCCTAAGGGCCATGATAAGCCTCTTAGGCTGGGTGTTTCCAAAAATTAGCCCAAGGGGCTGTTTTGCATTTTGGGTATAAATGCAGGCCTAATGGCCATGTTCAGCTTGTTAGGCTGGGTGTTTCCAAAAATTAGCCCAAGGGGCTGTTTGGCATTTTTAGTGTAAATGCAGGCCTAAGGGCCATGATAAGCCTCTTAGGCTGGGTGTTTCCAAAAATTAGCCCAAGGGGCTGTTTGGCATTTTGGGTATAAATGCAGGCCTAAGGGCCATGTTCAGCTTGTTAGGCTGGGTGTTTCCAAAAATTAGCCCAAGGGGCTGTTTGGCATTTTGGGTATAAATGCAGGCCTAAGGGCCATGATCAGCTTGTTAGGCTGGGTGTTTCCAAAAATTAGCCCAAGGGGCTGTTTGGCATTTTTAGTGTAAATGCAGGCCTAAGGGCCATGATCAGCTTGTTAGGCTGGGTGTTTCAAAAAATTAGCCCAAGGGGCTGTTTGGCATTTTTAGTGTAAATGCAGGCCTAAGGGCCATGATCAGCTTGTTAGGCTGGGTGTTTCCAAAAATTAGCCCAAGGGGCTGTTTTGCTTTTTGGGTATAAATGCAGGCCTAAGGGCCATGATCAGCTTGTTAGGCTGGGTGTTTCCAAAAATTAGCCCAAGGGGCTGTTTGGCATTTTTCGTGTAAATGCAGGCCTAAGGGCCATGATCAGCTTGTTAAGCTGGGTGTTTCCAAAAATTAGCCCAAGGGGCTGTTTTGCATTTTTAGTGTAAATGCAGGCCTAAGGGCCATGATCAGCTTGTTAGGCTGGGTGTTTCCAAAAATTAGCCCAAGGGGCTGTTAAATGTTTGCTAACAGAAAATAAAGGTTGATTCCTTGTGAAAAGGTGTTGTGATGGTTAATGAAACCGAAGTTAAGGTGTAGTGTTGGTTTAAGATGAAGCAGCCTCATTACCAGGTTGCAGGAACATGGTTACGCAAATCGTTACTGGTCTTGGACATACTGCTTGTACCAAAAAGACACAATATAATACAATGATTAATTATATCATATTGATGTTGAACGTGGCACTTCAGCTCTGAGTACTGTCGTCTTCAGGGCTCAAGAAGTCTTGTGAAATCCAGTTCCTATTAAACTTAATTAGAGTAAGCCTGTCTGCATTCTCTGGAGTAAGACGTGTCCTGGTATCAGTTATGATACCCCCAGCGGCACTGAAAACCCGCTCTGATGTCACACTAGCTGCAGGGCATGCCAGCACCTCCAAGGCATACAACGAGAGCTCGGTCCAAGTGTGGAGCTTGGAGACCCAGTAATTAAACGGGACTGCGGCATCAGTCAGGAAGCAGGTACTGTCACTTAAGTATTCTTGTACCATGTTGGTAAGTTTCTGTCTCCGAGAGATGGTTACTGGAGCAACATGGCGCTGCAGGTTCGATGGCTTATTGAACATAGCCCACTTTGCGGACATCTTTCCAGCATCTCTTCTGGACAGCGTGGATGATTGTGCCCCGACCAAAGGCTGCTGTTGCACAGAGTTGCTAACTATGGGCAGAGTGTTGTCTGACGGTGATATTCGAAGCATATTTTCCACAAGAACACTCTTGAAATAGTCAATTGTCAAGCCACGTGGTGACTGAAACAGCAGCGAGGTGAATTTATCTTTATAACGTGGGTCCAGAAAGGTGGCCAACCAGTAGAGGTCGTTGTGCAATATGTTAATCACTCGTGGGTCTTCTAGCAGACAAGTCAACATGAAGTCAGCCATGTGTCCTAAGCTGCATAGAGTCATGTCTTCAGTGTCCTCAGAACGATGTTCAATACCCATTGTATCCGCAAAGTCTGTCTCCGCCTCCTCCTCTCCAGGCCACCCATGGTGGACAGACACAAAGCTGGGGTTCTGAGTACCATCTGGGTTGACATCGGCACCAACAAAAAATGAATCCTCTTCATCGTCTTGCTCCTGTTCCTCCTCAGGAGCCATTGTTGCCTGGTCATACTGGCTTTGCTGGCTAGGTACTGCGCTGTTTAAATCTGGCTCCATAGCCATCTGCTGGGCTCTCAATGCTTCATTTTTCTGATTAATGAGGGACTCTTTCAGCAGACACAGCATGGGTATAGTGACACTGATGATGGACTGATCACCGCTCACCAGTTTTGTGCAGTAGTCAAAATTATCAAGAACCTCAGATGTGTCAGCGATCCACACCCACTCCATTGTAGTAATATGTCGTGGCTGACTGCCGGTCTGACGGGCATGTTGCAACTGATACTCGGATATTGCCCTCTGCTGCTCATTGATCCTCGATAACATATGGAATGTAGAGTTCCATCGTGTCGGCATGTCACAAATGAGTCTGTGGTTGGGCAAATTCAATTGCTTTTGAAGCAATGAAAGTTTTCCAACCGCTGTTGACGAATGACGAAAATGTGCACAAAGTCGACGCACCTTCTCCAGTAGGTCACATAGCTCTGGGTATGTACGCAGGAATTTCTGCACTACCAGATTCAGCACGTGAGCCATGCAAGGCACGTGCACAAGGTTTCCGAGCTTTAGTGCAGCCACTAGGTTACGACCATTGTCGCTCACCACGAGACCGGTCTGGAGTTGGAGTGGTAATAGCCACTCATCTGTCTGTTCCTTCAGACCTTTCAACAGCTCTACTGCAGTGTGCGGTGTGTGACCTAAACAGATCAGCTTCAGCAGAGCCTGTTGGCGTCTTGCTGAAGCACTGCAGCAAACCTCCCAACTTGGCCGTGATGTTGAGGGCAATTGAGGATTGGTCGAGGAAGCGGAAGATGGGGTAGTGGACATATAGGATGATGCAGAGACCCTGAATGAGGTTGTGCCAGCTATCCGTGGCGTGGGTAGGATGTTTGATGTAACACTAACATCGTTTGGCACACTCTCCACAACGTTGATCCAATGCGCGGTGAGCGAGATGTACCGGCCCTGTCCTGAACTGCTTGTCCACGTGTCCGTAGTAAGGTGTACTTTCCCGGTTACAGCGTTGGTGAGGGCACGCTTGAGGTTGTTAATGACATGCTCATGTAACGCGGGGACGGCACAACGTGAAAAGTAGTGGCGGCTTGGAACCGAGTAGCGTGGTACTGCCACAGCCAAAAGCTCACGGAAAGAGTCTGTACCCACAAGCCTAAACGGCAACATCTCGACTGCTAACAACTTAGCTATCTGGGCATTTATTTTTTTGGCTAATGGGTGGGAAGAGTGGTATTTCTGCTTCCTTTCGTACAGCTGTGTCACTGATAACTGTAACGATGTTGCTGACCGAGAACTGTCTGCACTCGTGTTCAGTCTCTCTGCAACCGCTGCTTGTGATGAGTACATATGAGCTGGACCAGCTTCAGCAACACTTGATTGTGACGGACGTATCTGAGTTACCGTCGCAGTCTTTGGGTCAGATGACACTGTTGTGGAAGGCTGCACTTTTGACCACTGAATAGGGTGCTGACCAGCCATGTGCTTCCGCATACTGCTGGTGCTCTGGTTTCCTTTCCCGTGGCCTCTGCTGAGCCTTGCATGGCAGATGGTACAGATGACCACATTTTCTTGAGAAGGCCCATCTTTAAAAAATTTCCACACAGTGGCTGACCGACCTCTAGGCTTGACTGTACTCCCTGAGGGATTACTGAGGCCCACATTTGAGACATTTTGTCCAACAGTTGACAAATTTTGAGCCACAGTGGACACATTTTGGGCAACAGTGGTGACTCTTTGAGTTCTGGTGGGAGGAGTCGGCCTTGCTGCCTTTGTTGGTGGGACATACACACTTTCTTCCTCCGTGCTGCTCTGCTGGCTCTGCATCGCAACATTCCACGTGGGATCAGTTGTCTCATCATCAACCCCTTCCTCTTCTAAATCTTCCCGATAAGATAGATTTTGCTCCCCAGATGACAAGTGTGTCACTGTCTCATCATCATCATCCTCCAACTCCTGAGACGGTCTAAGACTTTGCTGAAAGACACGTTCATGTGGCCGGGGTGTCTCTAAAACTTGTCCATGAATGGACAATTCTTCAGCAAGTATCTCATCTACTACGGAGTCTGGCAAACCGGATTCATGTAAAGGATTATATGTACCAAATAAGTCATCTGAGTGACCCATGTCTGTGTCAACATTTTCATGGGGCTGCTGTTGGTCTGAGGAACTGTGAAGAGGTTGTGGATTAGATGACCCAGCATGGTATGTACCAACAGTAGATACAGTGCTCAAGGAACCTTGAGTGCTGCAAGAACCTGTTGTTGAGGTCTTGTCTGCCAGCCAAGACGTTAGATGCTGTTCGTCTTCCGGCCTCAATACTCGTTTACTTTCCTGACGGGGAAAGTTAGACAGGAGGAACGATCGATCAATCCTCGTCTGTCTGCCCGAACTGGTGGATAGTTGGCCACGACTACCAATGCCTGTACCTCGTCCCTGTCCCTTAGCAAGACTTTTTTTGGGATTTGGTTTTTTGTGTGACATTTTGTAATTTCTGGTGGCTTTCTGGGGCTTGTAAAACAAGTAGCAGGTACTATTTCGTGAAAGGTACACACTAGAGGCTAAGATATTTTTAGAGAGATGGAATGTACCGTGCGAGCTGCAGGCAGGACACCGTACAGCTACGCACTGGCACAGGAAAAAATTGTTTAGTACGCAGAACCAGGCACACTTAGGCTGTGGTGCTGGCTGCGTGCAAGTTTACAAGTACCGTGCGAGCTGCAGGCAGGACACCGTACAGCTACGCACTGGCACAGGAAAAAATTGTTTAGTACGCACAACCAGGCACACTTAGGCTGCGGTGCTGGCTGCGTGCAAGTTTACAAGTACCGTGCGAGCTGCAGGCAGGACACCGTACAGCTACGCACTGGCACAGGAAAAAATTGTTTAGTACGCAGAACCAGGCACACTTAGGCTGCGGTGCTGCTGCGTGCAAGTTTACAAGTACCGTGCGAGCTGCAGGCAGGACACCGTACAGCTACGCACTGGCACAGGAAAAAATTGTTTAGTACGCAGAACCAGGCACACTTAGGCTGCGGTGCTGGCTGCGTGCAAGTTTACAAGTACCGTGCGAGCTGCAGGCAGGACACCGTACAGCTACGCACTGGCACAGGAAAAAATTGTTTAGTACGCACAACCAGGCACACTTAGGCTGCGGTGCTGGCTGCGTGCAAGTTTACAAGTACCGTGCGAGCTGCAGGCAGGACACCGTACAGCTACGCACTGGCACAGGAAAAAATTGTTTAGTACGCACAACCAGGCACACTTAGGCTGCGGTGCTGGCTGCGTGCAAGTTTACAAGTACCGTGCGAGCTGCAGGCAGGACACCGTACAGCTACGCACTGGCACAGGAAAAAATTGTTTAGTACGCAGAACCAGGCACACTTAGGCTGCGGTGCTGGCTGCGTGCAAGTTTACAAGTACCGTGCGAGCTGCAGGCAGGACACCGTACAGCTACGCACTGGCACAGGAAAAAATTGTTTAGTACGCACAACCAGGCACACTTAGGCTGCGGTGCTGGCTGCGTGCAAGTTTACAAGTACCGTGCGAGCTGCAGGCAGGACACCGTACAGCTACGCACTGGCACAGGAAAAAATTGTTTAGTACGCACAACCAGGCACACTTAGGCTGCGGTGCTGGCTGCGTGCAAGTTTACAAGTACCGTGCGAGCTGCAGGCAGGACACCGTACAGCTACGCACTGGCACAGGAAAAAATTGTTTAGTACGCACAACCAGGCACACTTAGGCTGCGGTGCTGGCTGCGTGCAAGTTTACAAGTACCGTGCGAGCTGCAGGCAGGACACCGTACAGCTACGCACTGGCACAGGAAAAAATTGTTTAGTACGCAGAACCAGGCACACTTAGGCTGCGGTGCTGGCTGCGTGCAAGTTTACAAGTACCGTGCGAGCTGCAGGCAGGACACCGTACAGCTACGCACTGGCACAGGAAAAAATTGTTTAGTACGCACAACCAGGCACACTTAGGCTGCGGTGCTGGCTGCGTGCAAGTTTACAAGTACCGTGCGAGCTGCAGGCAGGACACCGTACAGCTACGCACTGGCACAGGAAAAAATTGTTTAGTACGCACAACCAGGCACACTTAGGCTGCGGTGCTGGCTGCGTGCAAGTTTACAAGTACCGTGCGAGCTGCAGGCAGGACACCGTACAGCTACGCACTGGCACAGGAAAAAATTGTTTAGTACGCAGAACCAGGCACACTTAGGCTGCGGTGCTGGCTGCGTGCAAGTTTACAAGTACCGTGCGAGCTGCAGGCAGGACACCGTACAGCTACGCACTGGCACAGGAAAAAATTGTTTAGTACGCAGAACCAGGCACACTTAGGCTGCGGTGCTGGCTGCGTGCAAGTTTACAAGTACCGTGCGAGCTGCAGGCAGGACACCGTACAGCTACGCACTGGCACAGGAAAAAATTGTTTAGTACGCACAACCAGGCACACTTAGGCTGCGGTGCTGGCTGCGTGCAAGTTTACAAGTACCGTGCGAGCTGCAGGCAGGACACCGTACAGCTACGCACTGGCACAGGAAAAAATTGTTTAGTACGCACAACCAGGCACACTTAGGCTGCGGTGCTGGCTGCGTGCAAGTTTACAAGTACCGTGCGAGCTGCAGGCAGGACACCGTACAGCTACGCACTGGCACAGGAAAAAATTGTTTAGTACGCAGAACCAGGCACACTTAGGCTGCGGTGCTGGCTGCGTGCAAGTTTACAAGTACCGTGCGAGCTGCAGGCAGGACACCGTACAGCTACGCACTGGCACAGGAAAAAATTGTTTAGTACGCACAACCAGGCACACTTAGGCTGCGGTGCTGGCTGCGTGCAAGTTTACAAGTACCGTGCGAGCTGCAGGCAGGACACCGTACAGCTACGCACTGGCACAGGAAAAAATTGTTTAGTACGCACAACCAGGCACACTTAGGCTGCGGTGCTGGCTGCGTGCAAGTTTACAAGTACCGTGCGAGCTGCAGGCAGGACACCGTACAGCTACGCACTGGCACAGGAAAAAATTGTTTAGTACGCACAACCAGGCACACTTAGGCTGCGGTGCTGGCTGCGTGCAAGTTTACAAGTACCGTGCGAGCTGCAGGCAGGACACCGTACAGCTACGCACTGGCACAGGAAAAAATTGTTTAGTACGCAGAACCAGGCACACTTAGGCTGCGGTGCTGGCTGCGTGCAAGTTTACAAGTACCGTGCGAGCTGCAGGCAGGACACCGTACAGCTACGCACTGGCACAGGAAAAAATTGTTTAGTACGCACAACCAGGCACACTTAGGCTGCGGTGCTGGCTGCGTGCAAGTTTACAAGTACCGTGCGAGCTGCAGGCAGGACACCGTACAGCTACGCACTGGCACAGGAAAAAATTGTTTAGTACGCACAACCAGGCACACTTAGGCTGCGGTGCTGGCTGCGTGCAAGTTTACAAGTACCGTGCGAGCTGCAGGCAGGACACCGTACAGCTACGCACTGGCACAGGAAAAAATTGTTTAGTACGCACAACCAGGCACACTTAGGCTGCGGTGCTGGCTGCGTGCAAGTTTACAAGTACCGTGCGAGCTGCAGGCAGGACACCGTACAGCAACGCACTGGCACAGGAAATTTTTTGTGGAAAAATGGCCACCAAAATTATTTGGTAGACTAGTGCCAAAAATAAGAAAAAGCTTAGGATTACAGCTCTGCGGAAAGCTGGGTGAACTAAGCTCTGAGGATGGTGCTGGATTCACTGTAAGGCTGCTCCTATCTCCCTTCCTTACAGTCCTGTACAGCAATCCTCCGTCCTGGTAGTTCTGAAAAGAACTTTTGGGTTATGTGTGAGGAATCTTGACTCCTACACTGCGTCCTGTTAGTTCTGAAAAGAACTTTTGGGTTATATGTGACTCCTACACTGCCTAACTGTCCCTAGATCTGCTCCAAGTCTCCCTGCACTAGGTCAGCTCTTCTCAGCAATGTGCCCAAAATGGCGGGGGCAAGCCTTATATACTGCCTTGCCTTGTCATAGATGACATAGGCATCACGATGGACAGCAGCCAATCATAGTCCTGACACAACCAAAGCTGCTATGCCATTACTGACTATGATTGGCTATCTTCACAAGTTTTCTGACCTAACACGCAATGCTGACTAGTAACATAAAAGATTCTGGATTCGCGAGTCCCGAATAGAGAATACAGGACTCGGAATCGCAGACTCGCTAGGATTCGGACTCGTAGACTCGCTCAGACTCGCTGCTGTTTGGGGAGATTCAAGCTATATAGCGATGTGATAGAGCGAGTCTAGCGAGTCTAGCGAGTGAGAGAAAGTAAACTATGACAAAACTAAGATTGCCATTCACTTGCATTGGACTCGTTACTGAGCGAGTATTCGCTAAAAGACTCGCCGATTCCCGAGTCCAGCGAGTCCCTTAAGAATCGCCGAGTAACGAGTCCTAGCGAGTAGACTCGCTCATCCCTAGTAGTAGCCTTTACTTTTTGTATTACAAATTTCAGATTTTTTTTCTCATTAAAATAATGAAAAAGAAAATAGAGGTTTGGTATAACGATAATCGGTTTGATGAGAAGAATCAGGTCATTTTAAACCATACTCTGTATGCCATGAAAACAACTCCCAAAAAACAATGACAGAATTACGCTTTATTTTCTTTTGCAATTTCAACACACTTGGAAATTTTTACTCATTTTCGAGTACGATATGAATGACTTCATTCAAAAGTACAACTTGTCCCGCAAATAAGCAAGCCCCCATATGTCTACTGTATGTGGATAGAAAATTAAAAAAGAGTAAAAAATGAACACCCTAAATGGAAATTGGCTACGTTGGTAAGGTATTAAAGATGACTTATGTCCAGGTCAAGAATTAGGAAGTTTTTGCTCTTATTTTATTTCTGCTATTTTTTTTTAATTGTCATATGGTTCCATGGATAGTGAGCTTTTCATTTTGTGCTAAATTGTATTGTCTTTGCAAGGGGCAGGGTCATTAGATTTCTTTGCATTATTATCCTGGGAGAGGGGTTAAAATTTACACTAAATAAAAAGGTCCATATCTCTTAACTCATATGATCAAAACCAAAAACCTTTATTGCTCAGGGTAGCAGAGGTAACAAAGTAGGAGCAAAGGCTATCTATTTTTGACCTAGTGATAGTGCCTTTTTTGACTTTGGTCACACTGGAGGGTGCAGAGGTAGCAGTGACAAAAAACCCAGTGACCTGGGGAGACACAAAGGCTCTGCTATCACATAAAAAGACACCAGTGTTATAGATGATAGGTGGAAGCCCTATTACAGATTTTACATTGGTTTATCACTATGGAAACAATGTATATAACAGGTATAAGAAGAAGCGGCACTCACGGGTCCGGACCCGTAGAAGCGACAGCTGTCGCAAAACGGCGTCGTCGTCCGTTGGCCCCCCGTGGCCTCCTCCCTGCACCCTGACCGTTTCTAGAATTGCGGAATAAAGGACCATCTATACTACCTCGGTGAGTGCCGCTTCTTCTTATACCTGGTTATCTTGATTTGCGCTTTGGCTGCGCACCACCGGTAGTGGATCCGCCTTAACGGGAAGTTCTCCCGGACCTGACTTTCAGCACCGCTTAGTGCCCTGAGTATCTGGCTTTAAATTGACAATGTATATAACAGATGTATGGCCTGGTTGTATAGAACTGAAAGCATTTTTTACAATTGACGTCACTGGGTACATATGTGGTATATAGTTGCATATGGTTGGATTCACTTGTATACACCACTGGGAGGAAAAAGAAGGCGCCACAGTTTTTTACTATCGCTCAGAAAATTACGGCTCACTTGTTTGCACTGCTGCATTAGAGCAATACTGAAACGACAAAACCTGTTTGCTGCCCATAAGCCATCCATATTTGTAGTAGATCAATACACTGTCTCATATGAGTGCAGATGACCATTTATCTCTCTATTATGGACATGTCAGTGCAAGGGAAAAACATCATTACTTTCACCCCTGTTCTTCTTTTCGATTCATCTGTGCCTTATTAATTATAGCTTTGTTCAATATTTCATGGAACTGGATCCATCACCTGGCAGATTGTCTATTAAACTCTAGTATGGATATTTAACAACATAGATAATACTATAAGGGCATGTTCTCTCTAGGTCTATTTACTAGGGAAAATGCCAAGGATCTGCATAGGTAACATTAGTCATGTGGACAGCAAGGTTTGACGTATCTGATTTGTAAATATCAGTGGCACACGTCGTAATAATATAGATCGATATTAGTGCCAAGCCAGTCCCTGGTGGACTCCAGGGGACTCTAATGAATGATAAAATACAGCATTCAGTTATAGAAATAGAGTCTGCATATTAATTCATTGAACCACACAGCTGTAATTAATGGAAGAGCGGACAATGAGGCCTCCTGGAGAATAAGTGGCAAATACTGGCCAAATAAATGCCAAAGAGTGCAATATAGTGCTGCCACTACTATACATTCAAAAATAAATAGTGCCTAAATAGCAAGGCAATGCTATGTATGTTAGTGCTATATGAGAACAGCATGGAGGTACTCACAATGACCAAATAGTAGCCTTATACATAAGGTTAGCTGCCTACTTCAGCTGGTAAAGCATATGTACATGTAAGGTGGCAAACACAACCCATGGCCTACCTGGATGTAAAGATTGCTAAGCTTGTTGACATGTGACTACTGTACATGGCATCCCAAGTTGCAATCAAAGATACTCTGCCTTGCAAGCACTGTAAACCTCTGTTTCCCAATCCCGTCACTCCCCCACCATGCCCCAGATCCATCCATCTGTGCCCATTTTTGCATAGCTGGGGGAAAGTGATGTGAAAATGCCAAAAGCAATTTATATCAGAATTCTGACAACATTGCTTTGATGAATCGAGGCCTATATATCTTGTACCCTGCATTTTTAATCGGTTTCCAGTATGCCATATTTATCATTTTTATTCTTCCAGATCCAGTGTGAAGAGCTTAGCCAATATCATGGCTCCTGTACAGTACACCCAGACAGATGGATTGTTGCTATTTTTTCTTTGTAGCAAACAGAAGTATCAGCCCAGTGGAGGACAATTATTATACAGCTGCGTTGAGCTAGATGACTGTGAATCCAGCACTGAAGTAAAATTAATTTACTGAAAGCTGCAGCATGATCTGTCTGTGTCTGCCTCATTGTTCACTGTGCTGTGCACTCTACATTCCTACCTAGACTTCAATATGCTTTGTAAACATAGAATTCATTGTGCCGTCGATCTTGCTTTGACCTACAGTTGTGGTCAAAAGTATTGACACCCCTGCAATTCTGTCAGATAATACTCAGTTTCTTCCTGAAAATGATTGCAATCACAAATTCTTTGGTATTATTATCTTCATTTAATTTGTCTTAAATGAAAAAACACAAAAGAGAATGAAGCAAAAAGCAAAACATTGATCATTTCACACAAAACTCCAAAAATGGGCCGGACAAAAGTATTGGCACCCTCAGCCTAATACTTGGCTGCACAACCTTTAGCCAAAATAACTGCGATCAACCGCTTCCGGTAACCATCAATGAGTTTCTTACAATGCTCTGCTGGAATTTTAGACCATTCTTCTTTGGCAAACTGCTCCAGGTCCCTGATATTTGAAGGGTGCCTTCTCCAAACTGCCATTTTTAGATCTCTCCACAGGTGTTCTATGGGATTCAGGTCTGGACTCATTGCTGGCCACCTTAGAAGTCTCCAGTGCTTTCTCTCAAACCATTTTCTAGAGCTTTTTGAAGTGTGTTTTAGGTCATTGTCCTGCTGGAAGACCCATGACCTCTGAGGGAGACCCAGCTTTTTCACACTGGGCCCTACATTATGCTGAAAAATTTGTTGGTAGTCTTCAGACTTCATAATGCCATGCACACGGTCAAGCAGTCCTGTGCCAGAGACAGCAAAGCAACCCCAAAACATCAGAGAACCTCCGCCATGTTTGACTGTAGGGACCGTATACTTTTTTTTGAATGTCTCTTTTTTTCTCCTGTAAACTCTATGTTGATGCCTTTGCCCAAAACGCTCTACTTTTGTCTCATCTGACCAGAGAACATTCTTCCAAAATGTTGTAGGCTTTCTCAGGTAAGTTTTGGCAAACTCCAGCCTGGCTTTTTTATGTCTCGGGGTAAGAAGTGGGGTCTTCCTGGGTGTCTTACCATACAGTCCCTTTTCATTCAGACGCCGACGGATAGTACGGCTTGACACTGTTGTACCTCGGACTGCAGGGCAGCTTGAACTTGTTTGAATGTTAGTTGAGGTTCTTTATCCACCATCCGCACAATCTTGCGTTGAAATCTCTCGTCAATTTTTCTTTTCCGTCCACATCTAGGGAAGTTAGACACAGTGCCATGGGTTTTAAACTTCTTGATGACACAGCGCACAGTAGACACAGGAACATTCAGGTCTTTGGAGATGGACTTGTAGCCTTGAGATTGCTCAAGCTTCCTCACAATTTGGTTTCTCAAGTCCTCAGACAGTTCTTTGGTCTTCTTTCTTTTCTACATGCTCAATGTGGTACACACAAGGACACAGAACAGAGGTTGAGTCAACTTTAATCCATAATCTGCTCTGATACGGGTTACCTTGACGTTCGGTAGAGCAGCTTCGTATACATTTTTTGCAAAAAACGTATCAACTAAATACCCTGTTTTTTATCACTTTTTTTATGCAGCATTTGCTTTTTACTGTTTTTACCTTTTTTAACAGAGTATTTTTGCACGTTTTTCTGATTGTTTTTTGTGATTCAGTCTTTTGGTGGTGTGAACAGTGTCCTACAGATCTGTTCACTGTGTGCATGGCTCATTAGTGTCTTTCCAACTTTAATCCATGTCAACTGGCTGCAAGTGTGATTTAGTTATTGCCAACACCTGTTGGGTGCCACAGGTAAGTTACAGGTGCTGTTAATTACGCAAATTAGAGAAGCATCACATGATTTTTCTAACTGTGCCAATACTTTTGTTCACCCCCTTTTTTATGTTTGGTGTGGAAGTAGATCCAATTTGGCTTTAGGACAATTCTTTTTGTGTTTTTTCATTTAAGGGTGCTTTCACATCAGCGTTTTTCGTAATTCGCGGCAGATGCGGTGAAAAAAACGCATCTGCCGCGTTTGCCGCATAACCGTTCCACTTGCGGCACGGTTGCGGTTTTTTCCATAGGAAGTATAGGGGGACTTGCGGCAGATGCGGCAAGTGCGGTTTTGCACTTCCGGCAGGTGCGGCAGCGAAAAAAACCGCGGCTGCCCTATACTTCCTATGGAAAAAACCGCAACCGTGCCGCAAGTGGAACGGTTATGCGGCAAACGCGGCAGATGCGGTTTTTTCACCGCATCTGCCGCGAATTACGAAAAACGCTGATGTGAAAGGGCCCTAAGACAAATTAAATGAAGATAATAATACCAAAGAATTTGTGATTGCAATCATTTTCAGGAAGAAACTGAGTATTATCTGACAGAATTGCAGGGGTGTTAATACTTTTGGCCACAACTGTAGATGGGTTTGAGCTATTTTCAGAGCAAATGATGAGATCAAGGGAGAGAAAAAGTGGTTCATAAGTGGATAAAGAATGTTTCACTAATAAGATACATTACAAATAGGGATGGGCGAATCTACTTGCTAGGACTCGTTACTCGGCGAGTAGTAAGGGACTCGCAGGACTCGGTACTCTGCGAGTTTCCCAGTGATTACTTGCACGAGTCCAATGCAAATCAATATCAATCCTAGTTTTGTCAGAAACGCTGACAAAACTAGGATTGCCATTGTTTGCATTAGACTCGGCTACTGTGCCAGTGATAGCAGGGAAACTCGCAAAGTAACTGCTGTTACATTGCGAGCCGAGTCCAGCTGTCTTCTCTGTGTGCAGGCTGCCAGCTCCAGGGTCCTAGAGCCCGCCTGCTCACAGACATGATGTAGCAGTGCTGAGATTGTTCTCAGTCTGCTCATTCCCTGTGCATAGACATCTATCTATGCACAGGGGATGTAGCAGAGAGGACATCGCGTTTTGGACTACGTTGGACGGAAGAGGATTTTTTTAATTAAAGATGGAGTCCCTAATGGCTTTTTTTTTTATTTCAAATAAAAAATTTTCTCTGTGTTGTGTTTTTTTAACCCTTTATTGGAGATTCTTAGTGGCTGGGTCAAACGTGGCCTGACATTAAGAATCTTGGGCTTAATACCAGCTTGTATAACAAAGCTGGTATTAACCCCTTTATTACCCAGTGTGCCACCACCACCAGGGCCGCTGGAAGAGCGGGGTTCAGCGCCAGAGGATGGCGCTTCAATGAACGCGCCATCTTCTGGGGCGGCTGCGGGCTGCAATTTGCAGCGGGGGGTGCCCAGAAAGCTTGGGCATCCCTGCGCTGCGGATTCCAGCCCCCAGCTGCTTAGCTGTACCTGGCTAGACATAGAAATTGCGCGAATCCCCACGCATTTTTTTTTAATTATTTCATGAATTTCAGAGTCAGAGTCTCAGAGTCAGAGTCATAATCACAGAATTTCATGAAATAATTAAAAAAAAATGCGTGGGGCTCCGCGCAATTTCTATGTCTAGCCAGGTACAGCTAAGCAGCTGGGGGCTGGAATCCGCAGCACAGGGATGCCCAAGCTTTCTGGGCACCCCCCGCTGCAAATTGCAGCCCGCAGCCGCCCCAGAAGATGGCGCGTTCATTGAAGCGCCATCCTCTGGCGCTGAACCCCGCTCTTCCAGCGGCCCTGGTGGCGGTGGCACGCTGGGTAATAAAGAGGTTAGGGCCAGCTTTGTATTATCAGCTGGCCCTAAGCCCGAAATTTATGGCGGTCACGCCAATATTAGACATGACCGCCATGAATTTCTATTAAATTGTTTTAAAAAAAACACAACACAAAGAAAATTTTTTATTAGAAATAAAAAAAAAAGCCATTAGGGACTCCATCTTTAATTAAAAAAATCCTCTTCCGTCCGACGCAGTCCAAAACGCGATGTCCTCTCTGCTACATCCCCTGTGCATAGATATAGATGTCTATGCACAGGGAATGAGCAGACTGAGAACAATCTCAGCTCTGCTACATCATCTCTGTGCACAGACATTCATGTCTGTACACAGGGAATGAGCAGACTGAGAACAATCTCAGCTCTGCTACATCAGGCAGCAGGCGGGCTCTAGGACCCTGGAGCTGGCAGCCAGCACACTGAGCAGACAGGACTCTTATCTGTGCGAGTTTCCCAGCGATTACTTACAAAGTAAATGAGTCCAATGCAAATAAATGACAAAACTAGGATTGCTTCAGGCTGAAGCTTCCGAGACACATCTGCGATTTGTAAATCTCACACTACTCGCTATTACTCGCTTCCCCATTCATTAACATTGGACTCGCTAGACTCGCAACGAGTAGCGAGTCCTGTGCTCGGACTCGCTAGAGTCAAGCGATTCCGAGTAATTTAGGATTCGCCCATCACTAATTACAAAGTTTTGTTTATATTTGCCTATTATCATTATTTTATATTCACCATACTATTGATTTATGCATAATTTGTTGAAACAAGAGTGCAGTGACCATTTAAAGGGTACCTTTCACCAGGTTTTCTTTATATAAAGTACAGGCAGCACCTTAAATCCTTATTTTACAGCATCTCTTTAACAGATGGCACAGTATGGTCTGATGAGAATGTCGGGCCCACTGGGACGGGGGTACTCGGTACCGGAACGGTCGGCTGCTGGGGAAGTCACGGGTGGTCCTGGTCCGGTCCATGTCCCGGGCTCGGCAATAAAAGGGGATATTTACAGGGGATGTCAGTCGTGACGCCACCCACTATATGCGGCCAGTGATGGGGCCGCCGCTGCTGCAGAACCTCCGGGGACGATGGAATAGCAGCTTAGGTGGTATAGTTCCAGGGGGTAGAACTGTGTTCCCTGGGGCAGTAAGGGTTAAGTCTTGTGGAATGTTCAGTACACTTACTTTGCAGATGCTGCAGGGATCTCGCCTCTTTGCTGATGTTATGGCTCTGCAGGTGGAGGGCTTTCTGCAATCCTGTATGGAGAGAATCGCTTTCATGCAGAGACACAAGGGAGGCAATCTCAGGGTTTTCCGTGTTTACTCTCAGTTCTTCAGACAGTTCACAAGTCAGTTACCTTCAGTGCAGTTCTTACAAGTTCTGTACAAGTACACGGGCACTCTCTCCCTCTTCGGGTTCCCTTTGCTCTGCAGCCAGGCCTCTCTCTCTCTGTGACCCCTCACACAGTCTCTGAGTCCTTTCCGGGCTGTTAATGGTCTCCGTATCCACGGTTGTGTGTGTGAAACGCCGGACAGTATGGCGGTGACTCGGGCCCCTGTGGGTCCTCCTGTTTGTCACTGAGCTGTCTGTCCTTTGGGGTAGGGACCCTAACGTGTAGCTGTGGTCCCCCGTCGTGTTGGTTGGGGATTCCGGGAAAACTACGGTCCCCTCTAGAGCCGACACTCTACTCAGCCCAGCCTCCAGCAGTCCTCAAGTGTGAGGCTCTACCAGGCTCCTTCTCTCTGCGTCTCTCGGTATCACAGGAGGGCTACTCCGCCTGCAGTCGGTCTCTTCAGCTGTATCTCTAGGGCCCGGGTATCACCGTCCCTCTCTCCTCACACTCCTGGTGGTATTGGCTTCGGACGTGCTTTCTCTCTCCTCCGGCTCACACTGGCTCGGTACAGATTCTGCGCTCCTACACCGTACACTCTCAGGACATGTGAGTCTTTCTGTCTGCTCAGCTTCACTCAGCCTTCAGCTGTTCTCTGGCCTGTGCTCCTCAGCTTCTGGTCTTTGCTGTTCAGCTCACTATGGCCTACTACTGGTCTTTACAGCTCGGCACCCTGGGCCTACTGAACTCCTTCCTCCTCCCCCTTCCTATTTCTACTGCCAAGTCACCTGACTACGTGTTTGCCCAACCCACTCTTCCAAATCTACCACCCCTCAATTGCCTAGAGTCTTCCAATCTTAGAGCTGGATGCTGCTATCTACTGTACGTGGGTTGTGTGGGCTGTGAGGGTGTTGTTGTGCAACAATTGTCCTACCTGCCTGGCTGCACTTCCCTTTTGTGGCCTCCTGGACGCAGGGGCGCCACAAGAATCTCTGGTCTTGATTCGGCGCTTCCTCTTTTGCCGTCCTCCTTCCTTAATTCATATGGATGACAAATCCTAAATCATTGACATAATATTCCTTATCACGGTCCTGCGCAGGCACACTCCTCTCTGCCTTGCCAAGGTAGGAGAAAAGCACATTTACTCACTTGGTCATCAGCGCTCTTTGGCCATTTCTAGCGCATGTCCACTATAGTAGTTGTACGCCAGAGAGAAATGCACATTCAGAGGAGCACGATTGGGAACACTGTGTAAATGACAAAGGGCACATCATCCATACAAAGCCAGAAAGGAAGACTATGATCATAAGTAGAGAGGAGGCACCGTATTAAGACCAGAAGCTCTGGTTAGACTGGACCGTGCCATCTTTGAGTACAATAAAAAAGGCCTTTTTTGTGCCTTGCATATACGGAATGACCAGCACCTGTAAGAAAGGGCTTGAAGGTGCTGGTCATTCCATGTATGGGGAAACCCTGTTGATGGGTTCCCTTTAATGTGCAGTAATTTACAGTGCTACAGAGTGTTTTGCTTCCCATGGGGAAGGGGTGTAGTGATTGCAGTCACAGAGCAAAATTGGACCTGTTACGCAGGGCACACCCGGCCACACCTAACCACAGCGCCTACTTCTGTTGGATGTGCGTCCGCACATTTAGCTTTAGACTAGAAGTTAGGCATTCACCCTTTTCCTGCTATGTTTTTAATAAGGGTTTAAATAAATTTTGTAATTGTAAACCAAGAAGATGTGCTGGATATCATTGGATTTGGATCGCATGCCGGCTTGAGCATTTTTCCATGCACCTCCATTGTCAACTATACTTTAAGATTAAGACCCATTTTGGGTTGTAACGCGTAAAGAGACTGTTTAAACATGCTTTTCACCTTTTTCCTGCTATGATTTTAATGAGGATTTAAATAAAATTGTTTAATTTTAAACCAATTAAATGTGCTGGATATCTTTGGATTTGGAATAGTTCATGGTGTTCGGTAAAAATAACCCAAATATTTTAGTATTCGCTCATCACTAGTACTGACACATCCAGAACAACTCAACCTATAAAATAGTCTGTTCCAAAATACACTGTAAAAACAATTAATAAAAAAAATGCCAAAAACATTGCATTGTGATCAAAAAGGCATACGTAAAAAGAAATGGTACAGATGAAAATGCCAGATCGCCCTGCAATAAACAAGCCCTAATATGACTAATTCAAAAAAATTGAAAAACTAAGGCTTTATGAATATGGTATTACAAAAAAATTACCTTTTGTATGATATTTTAATGACCCAAAAAATATATCAGTTTACTGCATGGTGAACGGTGCAAAATAAATAAATAAAAACAATAAGTGAATTGCTGGTTTATGTTCTTCTGCATCTGAAAAATCTGAATACAAAGCGATCAAAAAATGTTATTACCCCAAAATGGTACCAAAACAAATTTTCAACTTTTTGCGCAAAAAATAAGTCCTCATACCGTATTTTTCGGACAATAAGACAAATTTTTTTCAACGAAAATTTGGGGGGAAAGTGGGGGGTGCGTCTTATAATCCGAATATAGGGCCTGTATGACTGGTGGGCTGTGCTAAGGGGAGTTGCCGCTCCTGAGCAGGCTGGGAGGATGCTGCGAGGGGCTGCTGAGCCAGCGGGAGGTCACGTGCTCCCACTCATTATGCTCATTTAATATGCACTGCATCCTGCTGTCCATCCTGTCAGTGCTGAAGCCACGCTGAGAGATGGGCGAAGGGATGCAGTGCATATTAAATTAAGTGAACTGTACACTGCCCCATCACTAGATATGCCACCCCATTATCCTGGATATGCCCCCAATCATCCTGAACATGCCCCCCCATCATCGTGAATATGTCCCCCCATGCTGCGCACACAAGAAAATAACAAACAATGTAAAACTCACCCTCCAGAGCATTCCTCCATCTCTCACTCTGCCAGCACTCGCAGTCTGAGTCCTTCTGCATCCCGGTGGCAGCCGATGATGTGATCGTGGCGTGCAGTGATGATGTCACTCTGCTGTGCCCATCCCATGACCAGCTGCCCCCGGGACACAGAACGACTCCGACTGCAAGTGCTGGCAGCCGTGAGAGATGGAGGAATGCTCTGGAGGGTGAGTTTTACATTGTTTGTTATTTTTTTGTGTACGGCAGCATGGGGGGCCATATTCAGGACGATGGGGTGCATATCCAGGATGATGGGGGGCATATCCAGAATGATGGAGGGTCATATTCAGGATGATGGGGGTTCATATCCAGGATGGGGAGGTAATGATCCTTGATGGTGGCGGCTATATCCAAGATTGGGGGACTGTATACCAGGATGGGAGGGCTGTAAACAAGGATGGGGGGCCATTTCCAGGATGGGGGTCTGTATCCCAGGATGGGGGGCTGTATACCAGGATGTGGGACAATATCCAGGATGGGGGGCTATATCCCAGGATGGGGGGCTGTGTACCACGATCGGGGGCTGTATCCCAGGATGGGGAGCCATATCCAGAATGGGTGGCCATATCTAGTATGGGGGATGCTATATACCAGAATGGGGGCCATATTGCGCATGGGGAGCTATATCCTAGGATGAACGGCTGTATACCAGGATTGGGTGCCATATTCAGGTTGGTGATTATACCCCAGGATGGCAGGGCCACATATTACTTGGAAGGGGCCCAGGATGGGGACATTACCCCATAATTGTCAGCAACACATTCCCCCCTATAACAGTGCATTATAACTAGGGATGGGCGAATCTACTCGCTAGGACTCGTTACTCGGCGAGTAGTAAGGGACTCGCAGGACTCGGTACTCTGCGAGTTTCCCAGTGATTACTCGCACGAGTCCAATGCAAATCAATATCAATCCTAGTTTTGTCAGAAACGCTGACAAAACTAGGATTGCCATTGTTTGCATTAGACTCGGCTACTGTGCCAGTGATAGCAGGGAAACTCGCAAAGTAACTGCTGTTACATTGCGAGCTGAGTCCAGCTGTCTTCTCTGTGTGCAGGCTGCCAGCTCCGGGGTCCTAGAGCCCGCCTGCTCACAGACATGATGTAGCAGTGCTGAGATTGTTCTCAGTCTGCTCATTCCCTGTGCATAGACATAGACTATCTATGCACAGGGGATGTAGCAGAGAGGACATCGCGTTTTGGACTACGTCGGACGGAAGAGGATTTTTTTAACTAAAGATGGAGTCCCTAATGGCTTTTTTTTTAATTTCAAATAAAAATTTTTCTCTGTGTTTTTTTAACCCTTTATTGGAGATTCTTAGTGGCTGGGTCAAACGTGGCCTGACATTAAGAATCTCGGGCTTAATACCAGCTTGTATAACAAAGCTGGTATTAACCCCTTTATTACCCAGCGTGCTACCGCCACCAGGGCCGCTGGAAGAGCGGGGTTCAGCGCCAGAGGATGGCGCTTCATTGAACGCGCCATCTTCTGGGGCGGCTGCGGGCTGCAATTTGCAGCGGGGGGTGCCCAGAAAGCTTGGGCATCCCTGCGCTGCGGATTCCAGCCCCCAGCTGCTTAGCTGTACCTGGCTAGACATAGAAATTGCGCGGAGCCCCACGCATTTTTTTTTTATTATTTCATGAATTTCAGAGTCAGAGTCTCAGAGTCAGAGTCTCAGAGTCAGAGTCAGAATCTCAGAATTTCATGAAATAATTTTAAAAAAATGCGTGGGGCTCCGCGCAATTTCTATGTCTAGCCAGGTACAGCTAAGCAGCTGGGGGCTGGAATCCGCAGCGCAGGGATGCCCAAGCTTTCTGGGCGCCCCCCGCTGCAAATTGCAGCCCGCAGCCGCCCTACAAGATGGCGCGTTCATTGAAGCGCCATCCTCTGGCGCTGAACCCCGCTCTTCCAGCGGCCCTGGTAGCGGTGGCACGCTGGGTAATAAAAAGAGTTAGGGCCAGCTTTGTATTATCAGCTGGCCCTAAGCCCGAAATTTATGGCGGTCACGCCAATATTAGACATGACCGCCATGAATTTCTATTAAATTGTTTTAAAAAAAACACAACACAAAGAAAATTTTTTATTAGAAATAAAAAAAAAAGCCATTAGGGACTCCATCTTTAATTAAAAAAATCCTCTTCCGTCCGACGCAGTCCAAAACGTGATGTCCTCTCTGCTACATCCCCTGTGCATAGATATAGATGTCTATGCACAGGGAATGAGCAGACTGAGAACAATCTCAGCTCTGCTACATCATCTCTGTGCACAGACATTCATGTCTGTACACAGGGAATGAGCAGACTGAGAACAATCTCAGCACTGCTACATCAGGCAGCAGGCAGGCTCTAGGACCCTGGAGCTGGCAGCCAGCACACTGAGCAGACAGGATTCTTATCTGTGCGAGTTTCCCAGTGATTACTTACAAAGTAAACGAGTCCAATGCAAATAAATGACAAAACTAGGATTGCTTCAGGCTGAAGCTTCCGAGACACATCTGCGATTTGTAAATCTCACACTACTCGCTATTACTCGCTTCCCCATTCATTAACATTGGACTCGCTAGACTCGCAACGAGTAGCGAGTCCTGTGCTCGGACTCGCTAGAGTCAAGCGATTCCGAGTAATTTAGGATTCGCCCATCACTAATTATAACCACATTGTTTGCTTAATTTTTTCTCTATTCTCCTCCTCTAAAAGCTGGGTGCGTCTTATGGTCCGATGCATCTTATAGTCCAAAAAATATGGCACATGTGTTCTGTAAGCAAAAAATAAAATTGATTATGGCAAGAAAAAAATATTTTTAACTGTGTGATAGATGAAAAAATGGACGGCAGCACTTCCTTCATAAATGTAAAATGTAGATTTATTTCCCCAGGACCCCAACGTTTCAGTGGATTACTCCTCCTTTGTCAAGCTGTACAGACTTAGTAAAAGTGTGCATATGTATAGGGCCCCACATTAGTCAAACAATTAACGTAAATTGCAAAAATATTGCAGTGTATCTCACAGATTATGCAGGGATTCACTGTGTGATAGCAACAAAACATAAAAAAAAAACCATATAAATCTGGCACCGACCTGTGCGTTTATGTTACCATTTCCTCAGCAAAAATGCAATATTGACATCTTTAACATTAAAGTCAATGTCATTTACAAAGGCTGTGCCCATATGTGCGTTTCTGAGTGCTGCATTTTTGCTGCAGAAATCTCCTTCGTTTATAAAAGTCTCTGAAGGTTAACATGCTTCTGGGCTGTGTTTTCCAAATAGACTCCATTCTACCCTCCACAAAAAAGCATCACAAGCAGATTGGTATTCCCACAGTCCATTTGCAGTGCTTTTTACACTGATTTCCAAAATAAAAGTGCAAAAATACTCACCCTCCCCAGTGAGCCAATGGCGTTTCCCAGTGATTCCTCCTCCGCACTCCAGCAGGAGATGTGTGTATTAAGCTTTCAGGATCTGTGCCCTGTGAGACTGGTCATGTGACTCAGCCTGTCACATAGGCAGGCTCTGGTAGGACGATACCCACAGGTCCTACTGATGCCTGGGAGGAAGACATCACTGGGGATCACCGTGGGCTCGACAAGGAGGGTGAGTAAGTATGTCTGTCTGTGTGTCTGTCTGTGTGTCTAGCAGTGTCTTCTTTTGTGTAGCTGACAGACACAGCACAAATGCAGCACAAAAAATACGTCCAGTTGGCACATAGCCATGGAATGTAGACTGCATGCAGGGGATGGACAGAGCAGGACACCCATGAGGAGCAGCTTCAGCAGATATAACGAGGTGGACAATCCAACCTCCTGCACAAAGGATTGAGCAATATTTGTCTTGTCAGGGGATGTGTTACAGGTGAATGGTCTTTTTGGAACCACCCTGCAGAGAAACGGCGGAGCAAAAACTAGACTTGCACACTGAGGATCAATAGCAGAACAAACTTATCTTTGGGGGTATCATTGCTTTTATCAATGCAATTCATTTTTTACTGGTTTAAGGTTTGTTCAATGACCTATTGCTCATGGCTTTGCCAGTCTACATAATTTTGCCCCACTAGTTTATTTGCTGACGATATCCTGGTAACTTTGACTGATCCCATAAATTCTTTACGATATCTCCTTGACACAATTGATAAATTTTCTCGAATTTCCCATTATAAGATCAATTTGAAAAAGACTCAGGTGTTACACTTAAATATAGATCAGGACCTCCTTGACTTGTTAAAACGCGAACACTCTCTCTCGTGGGAAAAAGAATCTATAAAATATTTAGGTATTTATTTGACCAAATCCCTATCTACGATTATAGACGTTAATCTTAATTATATCTACAAAGTCATTCAGGACGATGTTCTTCATATTTCCAAAATTGATATTTCATGGTTGGGAAGAATAAACTCATTTAAAATGTTTATCTTACCAAAACTTCTCCACATTTTTCGTTCTGTACCCCTACCTGTGTCCAGACAATGGATGGCAAAATTACAAACTCAACTGATGAGTTTCATTTGGGATAAGAAAAAACCAAGAGTGGCTAAGACTACCCTGGAGAAAGGGAGGTCTAGAGGAGGTCTGGCTGTTCCCAACCTCACCGCATATCATCACTCCACTATCATAAAACTGAGTCAATCATGGTGGGAGACAGGCGATAGACCAAGTTGGCTTACTCTTGAAGATAAAAATATGCTAAAGGGAGGCCTTGGTCCACATCTTCTTTCCTTCCTTTGTGATAAAAACAAACCTCTTCCGAAAGAAACGTTAGTGAAAGCCTCTATTCAATCCTGGAGATTGTTTGTTTGTTTCCAAATCATTGAAAAGCTTTCAACTTCATCCACCTACTTGGATCCCAATTGATATATTAGACTATATTTCTGCAAACCTGAAACTTAAATCCTGGAAAGACCATGGGATTTGTTTTATATCTAACATCTTGGATGGCAGAGGAGGGTTGATTCTCTTTGCGGTCCTACAAAACACTTTTGGTCTGGAAGACATAGAAGTTAAAACCTGGGAGGAGATTCATCGCATTCTGTTGAGCCATAAACTGGTATTCATTCTTCCTCACAATGTGACACAACTTTTGAAGTTCCCGCAGAGTACCTTTTTTTGGAAGTTGAAAAACATATATCAGGACATTAACCTAGATTCGGTCTATGTGAAATCTTCAAATGTAGTAGCCTGGGAGAAAGACCTGAACATCTCTATAAATACTGAACAACTTGGCAAGTCCTTTGATCTTATGTATACACAGGTACCGTGCATCTCCCTTATTGAGATCCAATTTAAATTGTATTCAAGATGGTATCTTACTCCGTTGAAGCTCAATAAGTTTAATTCACTCAACTCCCCGATGTGCTGGAGGAACTGTAACCAAACTGCTGATCTGACTCATGTGTTCTGGGGATGTCAATTCCTTAAAAAATTTTGGAGAGACATAAGGCATCTAATTAAAGATATTTCTGGAATTGAGGTTCTTCTATCTCCTGAGTTAGTGTTGCTTTTGGTTGGGTTGGATTCTCTTCCAAAACGTATAAGGCCACTTACGATTCATATTCTTTTAACAGCAAAAACTATGATTGCTTACCATCCATGCCAAAAACAGAAACCAAATGCACTTACAGGACGCAGTCAGAGCCCAATTGTAGAGCAAGCTCAGCTGCTGGCTGATAAAATCACCTCTACCAACAAGATGTGGGAGGCGACCTGCCATGCATACACTGGGCTTGCATATAGCACCATTCACACTGGTACATATGATGCAGAGTGTCTGAAAGCTACCCAACCGCTCCGCTGCCTGAGCATTGGGCCGCACAGTACGATGCTTCTGCACCACTAGATGAATGGCGCCCCTATGGGCCCAACTGCACCCTGGATGGATAAAAAAGTGCAAAAGTTTTTTATATGATAAATAAAAAACCTTTATAGATGGGATTTTGGTTCATGTGTTGGCCCAAGACATTTAAGCTGATGACCCACGATCAAGGGATCCCATGCTCACCAGTCCAAATGCACTTACAGGACGCAGTCAGAGCCCAATTGTAGAGCAAGCCCAGTGTATGCATGGCAGGTCGCCTCCCACATCTTGTTGGTAGAGGTGATTTTATCAGCCAGCAGCTGAGCTTGCTCTACAATTGGGCTCTGACTGCGTCCTGTAAGTGCATTTGGTTTCTGTTTTTGGCATGGATGGTAAGTTTTCTGATGCTGCTTTTTTCTAGTAGTTTTTGTACAATTTTGTTAGGACTGGTGAGCATGGGATCCCTTGATCGTGGGTCATCAGCTTAAATGTCTTGGGCCAACACATGAACCAAAATTCCATCTATAAAGGTTTTTTATTTATCATATAAAAAACTTTTGCACTTTTTTATCCATCCAGGGTGCAGTTGGGCCCATAGGGGCGCCATTCATCTAGAGGTGCAGAAGCATCGTACTGTGCGGCCCAATGCTCAGGCAGCGGAGCGGTTGGGTAGCTTTCAGACACTCTGCATCATATGTACCAGTGTGAATGGTGCTATATGCAAGCCCAGTGTATGCATGGCAGGTCGCCTCCCACATCTTGTTGGTAGAGGTGATTTTATCAGCCAGCAGCTGAGCTTGCTCTACAATTGGGCTCTGACTGCGTCATGTAAGTGCATTTGGTTTCTGTTTTTGGCATGGATGGTAAGTTTTCTGATGCTGCTTTTTTCTAGTAGTTTTTGTACAATTTTGTTAGGACTGGTGAGCATGGGATCCCTTGATCGTGGGTCATCAGCTTAAATGTCTTGGGCCAACACATGAACCAAAATCCCATCTATAAAGGTTTTTTATTTATCATATAAAAAACTTTTGCACTTTTTTATCCATCCAGGGTGCAGTTGGGCCCATAGGGGCGCCATTCATCTAGTGGTGCAGAAGCATCGTACTGTGCGGCCCAATGCTCAGGCAGCGGAGCGGTTGGGTAGCTTTCAGACACTCTGCATCATATGTACCAGTGTGAATGGTGCTATATGCAAGCCCAGTGTATGCATGGCAGGTCGCCTCCCACATCTTGTTGGTAGAGGTGATTTTATCAGCCAGCAGCTGAGCTTGCTCTACAATTGGGCTCTGACTGCGTCCTGTAAGTGCATTTGGTTTCTGTTTTTGGCATGGATGGTAAGTTTTCTGATGCTGCTTTTTTCTAGTAGTTTTTGTACAATTTTGTTAGGACTGGTGAGCATGGGATCCCTTGATCGTGGGTCATCAGCTTAAATGTCTTGGGCCAACACATGAACCAAAATCCCATCTATAAAGGTTTTTTATTTATCATATAAAAAACTTTTGCACTTTTTTATCCATCCAGGGTGCAGTTGGGCCCATAGGGGCGCCATTCATCTAGAGGTGCAGAAGCATCGTACTGTGCGGCCCAATGCTCAGGCAGCGGAGCGGTTGGGTAGCTTTCAGACACTCTGCATCATATGTACCAGTGTGAATGGTGCTATATGCAAGCCCAGTGTATGCATGGCAGGTCGCCTCCCACATCTTGTTGGTAGAGGTGATTTTATCAGCCAGCAGCTGAGCTTGCTCTACAATTGGGCTCTGACTGCGTCCTGTAAGTGCATTTGATTTCTGTTTTTGGCATGGATGGTAAGTTTTCTGATGCTGCTTTTTTCTAGTAGTTTTTGTACAATTTTGTTAGGACTGGTGAGCATGGGATCCCTTGATCGTGGGTCATCAGCTTAAATGTCTTGGGCCAACACATGAACCAAAATCCCATCTATAAAGGTTTTTTATTTATCATATAAAAAACTTTTGCACTTTTTTATCCATCCAGGGTGCAGTTGGGCCCATAGGGGCGCCATTCATCTAGTGGTGCAGAAGCATCGTACTGTGCGGCCCAATGCTCAGGCAGCGGAGCGGTTGGGTAGCTTTCAGACACTCTGCATCATATGTACCAGTGTGAATGGTGCTATATGCAAGCCCAGTGTATGCATGGCAGGTCGCCTCCCACATCTTGTTGGTAGAGGTGATTTTATCAGCCAGCAGCTGAGCTTGCTCTACAATTGGGCTCTGACTGCGTCCTGTAAGTGCATTTGGTTTCTGTTTTTGGCATGGATGGTAAGTTTTCTGATGCTGCTTTTTTCTAGTAGTTTTTGTACAATTTTGTTAGGACTGGTGAGCATGGGATCCTTGATCGTGGGTCATCAGCTTAAATGTCTTGGGCCAACACATGAACCAAAATCCCATCTATAAAGGTTTTTTATTTATCATATAAAAAACTTTTGCACTTTTTTATCCATCCAGGGTGCAGTTGGGCCCATAGGGGCGCCATTCATCTAGTGGTGCAGAAGCATCGTACTGTGCGGCCCAATGCTCAGGCAGCGGAGCGGTTGGGTAGCTTTCAGACACTCTGCATCATATGTACCAGTGTGAATGGTGCTATATGCAAGCCCAGTGTATGCATGGCAGGTCGCCTCCCACATCTTGTTGGTAGAGGTGATTTTATCAGCCAGCAGCTGAGCTTGCTCTACAATTGGGCTCTGACTGCGTCCTGTAAGTGCATTTGGTTTCTGTTTTTGGCATGGATGGTAAGTTTTCTGATGCTGCTTTTTTCTAGTAGTTTTTGTACAAAAACTATGATTGCCTCACTTTGGAGAGAGTCTACAGTCCCATCTATACAGGATGTCATAGACAGAATTGCATCTCATAATTCTTTTGAATATT
>JARQOC010000006.1:329790806-329833828 GCA_033576535.1 Allobates femoralis
GATGTGGTATGGATGGAAATTATCTTTTACTTTACCAACTGCAGGCCCGAGGGCTGACTGCTGTGCTGAGAATGGGTGTAGTAGCGTGTTCTTCAACAAACTGCTGGAATGTTGAAAAGGTGTAGGATTACTTAGAGAAGTAATGACAACTGGACAACTGATAGTGGGGGACTGTGACTGCCATCAGCTTTTGGAAACTATATGTATTCACCAGGTAGAAAGGCAGCATTTCTGTGACCAACAAATTGGAGATGGTGAAGTTCAAGCTCTTAGGTTTAGGATGTGTAGGAGGAAATTATCTTTTTACTTTACCATAACTGCAGGACCGAGGGCTGACTGCTGTGCTGAGAATGGGTGGAGTAGCGTGTTCTCAACAAACTGCTGGAATGTGAGAAAGGTGTAGGTTGAGAAGTACTGGTGGTTTGACAAAGAAGTGGTGTACTTGTTGTCTGAGATCAGTCAAACACAGCAGGCTTGTCCACTTCTGTAACAGCTGACAGCTGACTTAGGTGGAAACACATTGTCTGAGTGATATGCGACTTACTTGGACGAGTCTCAGATGACTAAGGCTAGCTTCACACTAGCGTTTGAGTCTGCATGCGTCTGTCATGCAGACGGAAAAGCAGTGCCAAACGCGGTCATACTGATTTGAGCGTTGATTCTCTGCATGCGTTCACATAGTATGGTATTGTAAATGTGCCCTGCCACCCAATCAGTGGTCTTGGCGGTCGGGATATCATCGCTAACGGTGGCCAAGACATCAGTGGCGGGGGCCGGTAGATCAGCAGTGGCGGCTGGGACATCAGTGGCAGCAGGGGCGGGAGATCAGCAGTGGTGGCCAGGAGATCTGCGGTGGTGGCGGGGGCCAGGAGATAAGCAGCAGTGGTTGCCACCACCACTGATCTCCCACCAGCCACCACTCATCTCTGCCTCCCACTCACAGAGACCACTAATTTTGTGGCCACCGCTGATCTCCTGACCCCGCCACTGATATCTACCTCCCGCCCGTCGAGACCGCTGATTGGGTGGCCGGGCACATTTACAATAACATACTATGTGAATGCATGCGTTCTCTTGCTTGTGCTGCGGATGGCAATGCGTTCACATAATATCCAATCATTGATTTTTGTGCATACGGACGCTTGCATAGAAATCAAGCTCTCTTGGATGCACAAAAAATGCACTTTTGGTGCGTACGAGAAAACATGTTTTTTTACGCAGCCAGATGTAAACGAATGCAAGAGCAGTCAAAAGCAGAACCATGCATCTCCATGTTAAACAAAGGGAAGCAGTGCGCATGCATTTGGCTTCGTTTGCAAACGCTGCGGACCGAACACCAATATGAAGCCAACGTAACTTGGTACGGCCTCCCCCTGTCAGGACAGGAGTGTGGAGTTGCTTAGAAACACAAGCAGCTGACACTCCCATCCAAGAGGGGGGAGGCCACTCCAAGTTAGTCATCCGAGACTCATCCGAGTGACTCGTATGTCCCTTGGACAATGTGTTTCCAGCCTTATCACGACTGTAGCAGATAAACAAATGGAGGTTCTGCGGCCAGACACCTGTGTGAGAAAGCTTGCCACAGTGAGTAGAAAGAAGCAATAGATGTGGTTGATGTGGTGGGCATTCTTTAGTGGGGCCCACTGTGCCCGCTTTAGTACAGTAACTTTGCCAGAGTAAGGTATTTTGCTGATTCATGTGTCAGATAATGCAGTGGTCAAATTATTGGATTTTTTTGCCTATACTGAATTGATTTTTACAAACTTGGCAAATAACATGAGTTGGATAATCCCTTGTCGTATCAAAAAAAGACTAGGCTAGGCAACCTTTGCTGCCCCTGAGAACTGCAGACCCACGACTGCTGCTGGCCAGAGTCAGAGTTGTGGCTTAGGATGCAGTGTTTTGTCATGTTTGCAGCACTGAGTCTCTCTTCCCCTGAGGTAGGAGAATGAGGAGCTCTTGGATAATTGCCAGCTCCATCTGTTGGCTGGTTCTGCCAATCTGGGTTTCTAGGCCTATACTTTTTTTGGGGCCCCTTGGTTTTTGGGGGGTCTAAATGGCCTATTGTTATTCCTATGGGGCTACCTATAGAGTTTGTTATCTTCTAGGTCTTTTTCATCCCTTAAAAGCTTTTGTCATTTGCCTTTTTGATGTCTTTTTCAAAACAATCTACCGTATTATTTCTTTAAGACGATCTTGAAATGGCATAACTAACTTTTGTTGACGAAAATCCTTTAATTTGGATTCTAAAACTCTGATTTCTCCTTTTGTTTTAAACAGGAGTTTTTTTTTGTCAAATTCAATAAGCATATTTATTATTATAATAGAGCATTTAGAAAGGCCAGCCTCACAAGTTTTTTTTAAATCAGCATCAACATCCCAAGAAGGGAAAATAAGTCTCTGGGGGTAATACCCAGCTTAATGTACGCCTCAAGAATTAGTATATTCCACCAAATCCTAGTTATGGATTTGTGCAAATGGATTAGCTCAGAAGAAATAGACTCAAAAGACTCATGAACCGTATTGGAGTCTGCCTCATCAAAAAGTCCACTGTTGTGTCTGCTCCAAATTCTCTCTCTGCTATTTAAATGTACCATCACATGGCACGACATCGTCAATGACATCACTGATACGTCAGGGGTTTGGAGGCGTACCAGCGACGTCGTTGCGGCCTTGTTGCTTGTGACTCTGGCAAGTTGCCACGATAAATCATTGGATCGGAGTTGACAGGTTTACCAACATCTTGGTAAACCTGACGATTTCAACTCCAGCAACCTGCTGCATCGTTCTGTGTGACACCGCGATAACAATGTTGTGGCCGACTTCGCCCATTTACAGGAATGAGCAGGGATCGTACGCATGGTTGGCGAACGATACCTGCTCACAACATCGTTGGTGAGTTGTTCACAATATCTACACGTGTAACATCTCACCAGTGATGTTGAAATGATGTAAAAAACGACCACG
This sequence comes from Allobates femoralis, assembly GCA_033576535.1. Taxonomy (NCBI): domain Eukaryota; kingdom Metazoa; phylum Chordata; class Amphibia; order Anura; family Aromobatidae; genus Allobates; species Allobates femoralis. Next base: position 329,793,774 of record JARQOC010000006.1, read on the forward strand.
TGCCCCGAGATTGTTGCCGACATCGTTTCAACGTCGTGCCGTCTGACGGTACCCTTTACATGGACCAAAGAGAACTGAAAAAAACAAACTACACAGTAAACGGAATGTGCAACATTTCCGGGGCAATCCGGCGCTCCCTTGACATGGGAGACTATGAGGCCAGATTGCCCCTATCCGGGAGGATCTGGGAACCGGACACCAGAGGCTGCACGCCGCTGTTATTTCCTGACCGCGAGTAGCTCCCTGCGAGCCGCGGTCTGGAATCATCAGCAGTGGCAGCTCTGTCAGGCTGCACACCGGACAGGAGGGGCATATTAGCACATTGTATACTACACATAACACACATTAGGCACTACATATTATACATTACACATTACACAATACATATTATACACTAAACATTATACACATAACACACTACACACTATACACTGCACATAACACACATTAGACACTACATATTATACATTACACACAACACACATCACACTAGACTAGTGATGGGCGAATCCTACATTACTCGGACTCGCTTGACTCTACCGAGTCCGAGCCCGGGACTCGCTACTCGTAGCGAGTCTAGCGAGTCCAATGTTAATGAATGGGGAAGCGAATAATAGCGAGTAATGTGTGATTTAAAAATCGCATATGTGTGTCGGAAAGCGCTCGCATTGCCGTGTCGGAAGCCCCACTGGCAACTGTATTTTGCTGCTGTCTCCGAGGCAAAGTCGCATGTGTTGGAGGCGAGGCAAGCGACTTTCTGCAGCAAACCCCATGCTTTGTTGCAAACAGGAAATAAGCCGACTCGAGCTTCCTGGCTGGACGCGCAGAAAGTCACAGCGAGGAAGCATGGCTCCTGTCGACACCCTGCAATTAATTGCTCTGGTGGAGGCTCGGCCCCTGCTTTGGCTGCCCACATGACCCTGCATATGGGATAATGTCCAGCGGACTACGGCCTGGAGGGAGATCGCACAGGGCGTTTTCCCAACGTTTCATCGTTGTGGCCATGATGTGCAGACCAATATGGGTGAGTTAAATGTGTTCACACGTTATATTGCATTTACCGTATATAGTCGTGTATAAGCCGACCCGTGTATAAGCCGACCCCCTACTTTAGCCCCAAAAAAGTGGGAAACCATATTGACCGCCATTCTTGTATACAGCGGCTATCACTGTTAGACATCCCCCCAGCAGAGTATACAGCTCCACCTGCAGAGTATACAGGGCCCCCCAGTGTGTATATATGCCACCGATATTAGGGTATACAGCCCCCCCGTGGGTACACAGGTCCCCCAGCACTGGGTATACATGGCCCCCAGTGGTTATACAGGGCCCTCATAGTAGGGTCTACAGCCCCCCCGTGGGTATACAAGACCCCAGCAGTGGGTATACAGGGCCCCGTGGGCATACAGGGCCCCCATAGTAGGGTATACAGGGCCCTCAATGTGTTATAATGCGCCGTTGCATGGTTGCCTATATTTGGATGGGTTCACAATAGGACACTTAGTTTAAGGGCTGTTCCTCCTGGCTCTGAAGGCCAGGGGGTTGGGTGTATATAAATACCACTAATGAGCGGAGTCTGGTGCCCGCACTATTACATTCTCTATGCGTTGACATGTGCCCTGCCCCATTTGTGATTGTGGCCACGTGAGCTCAATGTCCGTAATGCTGTTGATGATGTTCCACACTGTCGTTTTCCATGTGCCTTGTATACACATTTCACACACAACATCATTAAAATGTTATTGTTGATTTGTACACATACTTTTAGTGTTTCAAATGTTAAAGAGGTCTAAACCCGGTTTGAAATCATTTCACAGTTGACCACATTATGAAGCGCTGGAGGAGCTGCCGCGACCAATTTAAGCGGCAACACCGGAGGATCATGGAGGGGGGCCCGGAAGCTGGTCACGGGATCATATATTGCCACTATGAACGGCTGTCATTTTCTGGAACCGGTGGCCCGTATGCCAAGGTATGTGTCTGCCGCACTGTTGTTTACTATTATTGTTATTATTATTTTTTAATATAGCGCCATTAGGTTCCATGGCACTTTACATGAGGATAAGGGTTAACGACAAAAAAACAGTCCATGAAGACAATCAGGTCATACAGGTACAAGAGGAGAGGACCCTGTCCACGAGGGCACACAATGTACGTATGAAGCTCTATAATGAGTGTGCTGGTTTACATACCCACACAGGGGTTTGTTTCTGCCATGGTGCAACACAATTCTATTACCTTTGGCAATGATCCAGGACATACACATTTATAGTCACATTGTGACGTTTGGACAAATAAGCAATGTTCTGCAGGGTGGTCAGACACAATGTTCCGTGACCTCACAATTAGCTATTATTGTTGGCATGTTTGTGGAACAAAGCCATGTTCTTCCCTCCAATGGCCTCTAAGGTGTGTGGCCCTGTCTGGTTTGCCTGTCATAAGCCTCAGTTGTATCAGTTCCTAATGGCCTCGACTTGCATAAGGGCCACATACATCCCTACACATTTTAGTTGTGGGTGTTTTTTCAGCAAAATAACGTTGCAAGGATATACCCCTTTTGCACTAAAACTGTTTGTACACCATCCCAGATTGCTGACACATTCACACACATTTCAGAACATACCCTGTATCACTACAAATATGTGTGGTTCAGTTTTCCCATGGGTTTATTTGGGGCTGCAAGGTGATGGTGTAGATATTAGGGCCCACATGTGAATTTTACTTTTTTTGTCGTTAACTCATGGCCACATTACGAATCCTCCGGAAAAGATAGCGTATTAATGCTGTATTAAATCAAACTAAAGAGGGCCATATTTTAAGTGCAACAGCCTTTTATGTCCAAGGTCCTTTAGGAAACCCGAGGTTTGTCCTTGCTGTTCCCGTTTTTTTGTTCGGCCCCGTTGGAATAAACTAAAACTGTCCATCTGTGCATACCACCTTGTTTGGCACCAACAATGTGTGACCTGCTGCTCAAAGACAAACCCCATACTCTATGTCCATTACAGTCGTTTCAAATCCCAAGCCATCTGTTTGGTGTGTTTTATTACCAAGACATTCCTGATTAGCATACATGGCAGCAACAAGGAGTGTAGGCCACTAACGCCAAATGCTCATGTGTCACCTATGCTGCAGGACTCCATTTCCTGTCTTGCTCACCTGCCCTATAGATCTGGGTTATGTGCATTGAGACCAAGGCCGTCCACACTGTGTGTTTTTGTGTCCATCTGATGGCAAAACAACCCTGAATAATGTGTTTGCCTCACAGTGTCAGGCTATAGCTTTGTCCACATAAAGTTTCCACAAAAAGTCAAAACAATAGTTGTGGCCACTAATATGTCTTCAAGTGACTACATAGCTGTCCTGCCTAAGTCAGGGCACAGTGTAATAGTGCAGACTAATTTTAAAATTTGTAATGTAATGGCAAAAAATCGTGGAGCAACAGTACCCACACATACAATATAGTTTGAGGCATGAGCCAAAAATGTCATTAATTTATTTGCTGCAATTCCATTTTTAAGGGCAACAATGAAAAGACACAGAATACACAGATACACTGAGTCAAAAAAGCGTGCACATGTTATGTTTGGCCTATGGTTTTGTTTCCAAAGTCAACCCATTCACCAAATGTTTTTTATATTTACCCACAGAGCTGCTCACTTTCGGAGGCGGCGTTGGAACCCGCCACCACAGCTGCCTGAGGAGGGGAGGGAGGCCCCTCAACCCCCACCAGATGAGGAGGAGGGATTTAGCACCACCACCACCACCGCCACCACCGCCACCACCACCACCACCGCCGCCACCACCACCACCACCGCCACCACCACCACCACCACCGCCACCGCCGCCACCACCACCACCACCTTTGGGGCCGCAGAGACAAGAAGAGGAGGATGAAGGGCCACACCAGCGCCCTCCAGTGCCGACTGCCAGCAGCAGTGTGGGGAGTCACTGGAACCCCAGCAGCCCTGCTCTGATCCCGGGGGCACCACAAGACCGCAGAGGACAGTGTAGTGCTGACTTTGCCCGCAGTCTCATACCGTTCTTGGATGACATTCCATTCGAGAGACGACTGCGGGCATGGTCAGCAATACACATTGTCCTCGATGCGTGTAGGCCCCCAAACCATCCTGGGCAGGTGTTTGATTTTTTGGAGGAGTGGCGGCTCAGCAGATCAAACATCCTGGACAGGGCCACACCCCGGGACAGGTATGTTGCGACCCAGAGGTGGTGTCCCAGAATCAGGGGCCTACCAAGCCAAGGCCAACCGGCCCAGATGCCCCAGCCTACAGGCTTCCAACCACTGGGTGAGGTACTGCATGGGGCCCTGGAACCTACTCAACGAGCAGGGTGATGGTGCCACGTTACAGCCCAAGGCCGGAGGATGCGGCAACCTACCACCAGCTGTAGACCCCTTTTTTTTTTTTTTGTTTATTTTTTGTTCCTGTGCATTGCACAATTTCTTTGTTATGTTATTATTTGTTTTTACAAAGTTTAAACCCAAAAAAAAAAAAAAAAAAAAAATCTGACATCTTTGCCATTATGGCGAAATAATACCCAGTTGACAAAAACTGCTTTGTGTCTGTCTTTTTTCAGGGAATGGATGTGTAGGTTTTTTTTGTGGGTGGGCTTAAAGTCATCATCATTAGCAAGTACTTTACGGCCCGCATGGCGCATGAAGGCACCTTGGTTATTATGTGGAAAATCATGACTGCACATACAAATGTTGCTGACAAATAAATAGTGCCTGTGTTTGTGGGGGGGTTACTTAATGACTCGGTATGGCAACAACACTGGGAACATAGATGCGATAGGCTGGGACGTCTACTTGCAACAGAGCGCGTCTACGCGTTATCTCCGTAGCGTACAGTGGGACCCTTCGCCATGCTCCAGCAGGATCTTAGTAAAGCCACGTTTTCGATGCAGGCATAGGCCTGTTGCCACAAAAAATTAGCCCAAGGGCGAGATCAACTCTATTTTGAAGTTGAGGAGGGTGCGTGGCCCATACTATTTCCTTGTCCTGAGAGCATAGTACAAGCAACGTATTCGATGCAGGTATAGGCTTGTAGCCTCAAAAAATTAGCCCAAGGGGCGAGATCAACTTTATTTTGAAGTTGAGGAGGGCGCGTGGCCCATACTATTTGCTTGTCCTGAGAGCATAGTACAAGCAACGTATTCGATGCAGGTATAGGCTTGTAGCCTCAAAAAATTAGCCCAAGGGGCGAGATCAACTCTATTTTGAAGTTGAGGAGGGCGCGTGGCCCATACTATTTGCTTGTCCTGAGAGCATAGTACAAGCAACGTATTCGATGCAGGTATAGGCTTGTAGCCTCAAAAAAATTAGCCCAAGGGGCGAGATCAACTTTATTTTGAAGTTGAGGAGGGCGCGTGGCCCATACTATTTGCTTGTCCTGAGAGCATAGTACAAGCAACGTATTCGATGCAGGTATAGGCTTGTAGCCTCAAAAAATTAGCCCAAGGGGCGAGATCAACTCTATTTTGAAGTTGAGGAGGGCGCGTGGCCCATACTATTTGCTTGTCCTGAGAGCATAGTACAAGCAACGTATTCGATGCAGGTATAGGCTTGTAGCCTCAAAAAATTAGCCCAAGGGGCGAGATCAACTCTATTTTGAAGTTGAGGAGGGCGCGTGGCCCCATACTATTTGCTTGTCCTGAGAGCATAGTACAAGCAACGTATTCGATGCAGGTATAGGCTTGTTGCCTCAAAAAATTAGCCCAAGGGGCGAGATCAACTCTATTTTGAAGTTGAGGAGGGCGCGTGGCCCATACTATTTGCTTGTCCTGAGAGCATAGTACAAGCAACGTATTCGATGCAGGTATAGGCTTGTTGCCTCAAAAAATTAGCCCAAGGGGCGAGATCAACTCTATTTTGAAGTTGAGGAGGGCGCGTGGCCCATACTATTTGCTTGTCCTGAGAGCATAGTACAAGCAACGTATTCGATGCAGGTATAGGCTTGTTGCCTCAAAAAATTAGCCCAAGGGGCGAGATCAACTCTTTTTTGAAGTTGAGGAGGGCGCGTGGCCCATTACTATTTGCTTGTCCTGAGAGCATAGTACAAGCAACGTATTCGATGCAGGTATAGGCTTGTTTGCCTCAAAAAATTAGCCCAAGGGGCGAGATCAACTCTATTTTGAAGTTGAGGAGGGCGCGTGGCCCATACTATTTGCTTGTCCTGAGAGCATAGTACAAGCAACGTATTCGATGCAGGTATAGGCTTGTTGCCTCAAAAAATTAGCCCAAGGGGCGAGATCAACTCTTTTTTGAAGTTGAGGAGGGCGCGTGGCCCATACTATTTGCTTGTCCTGAGAGCATAGTACAAGCAACGTATTCGATGCAGGTATAGGCTTGTTGCCTCAAAAAAATTAGCCCAAGGGGCGAGATCAACTCTTTTTTGAAGTTGAGGAGGGCGCGTGGCCCATACTATTTGCTTGTCCTGAGAGCATAGTAACAAGCAACGTATTCGATGCAGGTATAGGCTTGTTGCCTCAAAAAATTAGCCCAAGGGGCGGGATCAACATTTTTAAAATTTATGCAAGGCACTTGAGCCAAACTATATGTTTTATTTCAGTTTGAGAAATGCCCACAATGCAGGCATAGGCTTGTTGCCTTAAAAAATTCAGCCAAGAGACTGTTTTGGATTGTCTGACATAATTCAACGGTCAAAAAACATCACAAGTGCATGCATTATTAAAGTAACATTACTGACACTGATTGTGTAGTTTTGTTGTCATGCAGCAAGTGTAGCAGGAACATTATTTTATCCAATCTTCTTAGCAGAGGGACATTGTTTATCCTTTGTGTCAGAAGAGGACATAATGTTTAAACCGCACTGAGCCAAACGTAACAAATTTGAAAATGTCCCTCTAGGTTTGGGTACTGTCGTCTGAAGGGGTTAAGAACTTTGATGATATCCAGTCCTTGTTAAACTTAATGAGAGTGAGTCTGTCGGCATTTTCTGTTGTCAGCCGTGACCTTCTATCAGTGACAATTCCCCAGCGGCACTAAAAACACGCTCTGATGTCACACTAGCAGCTGGGCAGGCCAGCAACTCCAAGGCATACAAAGACAGCTCAGTCCAAGCGTGAAGCTTGGAAACCCAGTAATTAATGGGTACAGAGGGGTCGGTTTAAGAAGCTGGTAGTGTCACACACATACTCGTTCAACATGTTTGACAATGTTTGTCTCCTAGACAAGGGGACCGTAGGCACAATCCGTTGCAGATTGGAAGGTCTGTTAAACATCGCCCAGTTGGTGGACATCTTACCACCACCTCTTCTTGACAATGTGGCAGTTTGTGTTCGAACCAAAGGCTGCTGTGGCAAAGAGCTGCTTGTTCGTGGTATAGCGGAGTCAGATGGTGAAATTGACATTAAATTGTCAACCACCACACTTTTGAAATAATCCATCGTTAAGCCCCTTGGTGACTGCAACAGCAGCGATGGAAACTTGTCTTTGTAGCGTGGGTCAAGGAATGTTGACAACCAGTAGAGGTCGCTGTCATAGATGTTAATGACGCGTGGATCCTGGGACAGACATTGAGACATGAAGTCAGACATGTGTGCTAGGCTACAAAGACTCATGTCTTCTGTGTCACCTGACTGATGAACAATAGGCATCATGGTCTCAAATCGGTCTCCGCCTCCTGCTCTTCAGCCCACCCATGCTGTACCGACATAAAACTGGGGTTGGGAGTTCCATCAGGGTGCACCTCAGTACCATGGAGAAATAAATCGTCTTCATCTTCCTCATCACTGTTTTGTTCTGCAGCCAATGTTGCCGGCTGAAATTGGCTTTGCTGGCTCTGATCCTGGATGTTAAAATGTGGATCCATAGCCCTCTGCTGTGCCCTCAATGATTCTGTTTTAAGATTCAGGAGAGAATCTTTAAGCAAACACAGCATGGGGATGGGTGAGACTAATAATGGACTCATCACCGCTGACCAGTTTTGTGCAGTAATCGAAGTTCTCTAGAACCTCGCAAAGGTCAGCGATCCAGACCCACTCCATCGTACCAATGTGTCTTGTATTACTTCCTGGGTGACGGGCATGTTGCAGCTGATATTCCGCTATAGCCCTCTGCTGCTCATTGAACCTAGCCAACATATGGAATGTAGAATTCCATCGTGTGGGCATGTCGCAAATTAATCTGTGTTTGGGCAAATTAAATTGCTGTTGAAGGGCAGATAGACTTGCAAGTGCCGTTGATGAATGTCGGAAATGTCCGCAATTTCTACGCACCTTCTCTAGTAGATCAGATAACTCTGGGTAATTTTTCAAGAATTTCTGAACTACAAGATTCAGTACGTGAGCCATGCAAGGCACGTGTTGAAGTTTACCGAGCTTTATTGCTGCAACAAGGTTTCGTCCGTTATCACTGACAACAAGACCTGCTTGTAGTTGCAGTGGGGCCAGCCACTCATCTGTCTGTTGTTTAACACCTTTCCACAGCTCGTTTGCAGTGTGAGGTTGTCACCTAGACAGATGAGCTTAAGAAGAGCCTGTTGTCGCCTGGCTGATGCAGTACTGCAAAGCTCCCAACTTTGACGTGATGTGGCGGACAAATCAGCAGTGGGTCAAGGAAGTTGAAGACGCACATTGTGTTGTAGAAGTATATGAGGCCGCGGACACCCGGAATGATGCTGTGCCCGCTATTCGTGGAGTTGGTAGGATCGCAGATATTCCACTATTACACTTTGGGACACTCTCGACAAGGTTGATCCAGTGAGCTGTCAGGGATATGTATCTGCCCTGTCCACAAGTACTTGTCCAGGTATCAGTTGTCAGGTGAACTTTTCCGCTCACAGCATTTGTCAGTGCACGCTTCAAGTTGTTAACCACGTGCAGATGTAGCGCGGGTATGGCAGTACGTGAAAAAAATTGCGACTGGGGACAGTGTATCGTGGTGCTGCCACAGCCAACAACTCCCTAAAAGCCTCAGTATCAACAAGCCTAAATGGCAGCATTTCTACAGCTAACAGCTTAGAAATTTGCGCTGTCATTTGTCGAGAAAAAGGGTGTGTGGATGGGTGTTTCCGCTGCCTCTCATACAGCTGTGGAACAGACAACTGGACAATTGGCGCAGACTCACAAGTCACTTGACTACTGTCATATCTCTGGTCTAATGCAGCTTGTGGTGAGATCGTATGAGTAGGAGCTGCTGCATGAACAGTAGATGGTGAAGGACGATTCTGAAGTGGCATAACGGTGTTGAGGTCAGAAGCCCTGCTGTCGAACCCTGATGGGCCAACCACTGACTAGGGTGCTTAAGAGTCATGTGTTTTCGCATACTGCTGGTGCTCAAGTTTACTTTGCCCTGGCCTCTGCTCAGCCTGGCATAGCAGATGTTACATATAACCACATTTGGTACTGATGGGCTATCTTTGAAAAATTTCCAGACAATGGATGTTCGTCCTTTAGGTTGTGGTGTAGGAACTGAAGGATGAGTCTGGCCAACACAAACTGTAGACACATTTTGGCCAACTGTTCTTAAAGTTGGGGCAACACTTGGTACAGTTTGTGCAACAGTTGACACAATTTGGGCTACTGTTGTCACAGCTTGGATTCGGGATAAAGGAGTAAGCCTGGGTGCTTTAGGCGGTGGTACATAACCACTTTCCTCCTCCTGGCTGCTCTGTTGGCTCTGCATGTCAAGTGTCCAGGTTGGATCAGTGGTCTCATCATCCACCCCCTCCTCCTCAAAGTCTTCTGGATAACGTGACTGGTCAGGCTGGCCAGATGAGATGTGTGTCTCATCATCATCATCATCCTCCACCTCCTGAGACGGCCTATGGCTTTGTTGAAAGGGACGTTCTTCAGGACGAGGTGAATCCAAACTTTGTCCATAGATGGAATGTACGTCTGGTTCAAGTATTTGTTCAGGCAGTGACAAAGAAAGGTCCGGTTGTCTGAATGGCTGATAAGAACCGAATAAATCTTCCGAATGCCCAAGTTCGCGGTCTAAATTTTCCTCCGTCTGGCGATGGCTTGAGGAAATAGGAAGATTTTGTGGATTAGATGACCCCGCGTTGTCAGTAGCGGCACTTGAATATGGTGTAAAGGATGATTGTGTGCTGCCAGAACCCGTGGTTGATGTCTTGTCAGCCATCCAAGATGTTATTTGGTCTTGATCTTCCGGCCTCAAGACACGTTTCGGTTGAGTACTGGGAAATTTAGACAGCAGGAAGGTGGATCGATCAATCCTTGTCTGTCTACTTCTACCAGTGCCTTGTTGTTCACGACTGCTAGGGCCCCGACCTCGTCCCTGTCCCTTAGCAGACTGGTTTTTGGGAATTTGGTGTTTTTGGGACATTGTTGACAAATGCACAGCCACCGAGATGGAGTTTGGTGTTGCTGCAGGCGTCACTTACTGGCGGGTTAAGTGTGTGCTAACACTTGACAGTGAAGCACTACACTATTCCCTCAAAAAATTAGAAAGTGCGCACAGCCACCGAGATGGAGTTTGGTGTTGCTGTAGGCGTCACTTACTGGCGGGTTAAGTGTGTGCTAACACTTGACAGTGAAGCACTACACTATTCCCTGAAAAAATTAGAAAGTGCGCACAGCCACGAGATGGAGTTTGGTGTTGCTGCAGGCGTCACTTACTGGCGGGTTAAGTGTGTGCTAACACTTGACAGTGAAGCACTACACTATTCCCTGAAAAAATTAGAAAGTGCGCACAGCCACCGAGATGGAGTTTGGTGTTGCTGCAGGCGTCACTTACTGGCGGGTTAAGTGTGTGCTAACACTTGACAGTGAAGGACTACACTATTCCCTGAAAAAATTAGAAAGTGCGCACAGCCAACGAGATGGAGTTTGGTGTTGCTGCAGGCGTTTACTTACTGGCGGGTTAAGTGTGTGCTAACACTTGACAGTGAAGCACTACACTATTCCCTGAAAAAATTAGAAAGTGCGCACAGCCACCGAGATGGAGTTTGGTGTTGCTGCAGCGTCACTTACTGGCGGGTTAAGTGTGTGCTAACACTTGACAGTGAAGCACTACACTATTCCCTGAAAAAATTAGAAAGTGCGCACAGCCACCGAGATGGAGTTTGGTGTTGCTGCAGGCGTCACTTACTGGCGGGTTAAGTGTGTGCTAACACTTGACAGTGAAGCACTACACTATTCCCTGAAAAAATTAGAAAGTGCGCACAGCCACCGAGATGGAGTTTGGTGTTGCTGCAGGCGTCACTTACTGGCGGGTTAAGTGTGTGCTAACACTTGACAGTGAAGCACTACACTATTCCCTGAAAAAATTAGAAAGTGCGCACAGCCACCGAGATGGAGTTTGGTGTTGCTGCAGGCGTCACTTACTGGCGGGTTAAGTGTGTGCTAACACTTGACAGTTGAAGCACTACACTATTCCCTGAAAAAATTAGAAAGTGCGCACAGCCACCGAGATGGAGTTTGGTGTTGCTGCAGGGTCACTTACTGGCGGGTTAAGTGTGTGCTAACACTTGACAGTGAAGCACTACACTATTCCCTGAAAAAATTAGAAAGTGCGCACAGCCACCGAGATGGAGTTTGGTGTTGCTGTAGGCGTCACTTACTGGCGGGTTTAAGTGTGTGCTAACACTTGGCAGTGAAGCAGCACACTATTCCCTGAAAAAAATTATTAAGTGCGCACAATTAGTCGCAGAAGTAGGTGGCGTACGTGCTATTTGCAGCTAGGAGAGCAGCAACGCACTGTTCTGCCACAGACAAAATAACGCTGAAGGGGTTTTTAGGACCCAAAATCTATCAGCTGGCAAAAAATTGTAAATAGTACCTCAGCTAAGCCTCTCACTTCAGCTATTAGAACAGCTGAGTGAGTAAGCGAAGCTATGAGGTCGCTCCTGTGAACACTGTAAAGGCTGCAGCTCCCTGCTTCCCTGCCTGCCTACAGTGTCACAGTACACAGTACTCCTCTGTCCTCCTGCTAGCTCTCACAAGAGCTGTTTGGGGTTAATATAAGGAATCTTGAAGTTCCCTACACTTACTGACAATCCCTATGATCTGCTCCAGAATCTACCTCACCCTGTTCTAGCTCAGATCTTCAGAGAAATGTGCTCAAAATGGCGGTGGCAAGGCTTATATACAGCCTTGCCTGTCATCGATGACATAGCCATCACGATGGACAGAAGCCAATCATAGTAATGCCACAAGAAGAGGGCTGTGGCATTACTGAATAAGATTGGCTAACATCCTTGTCCATCTTCACAAGTTTGTCTGACCTAACACGCTAGGCTGTCTCGGAAGATTTGTCGGAACATAACAGATTCTGTATTCGCGAGTCCCGAATACAGAATACAGGACTCGGATTCGTAGACTCGCTAGGATTCGCTAGGAGTCGCTACGACTCGCTCGGAATCGCTACTTACAGCGGGTATCCGTGAAGCGGTGCCATTCTCTAAACGATTTGGGGGAGATTCAACCTACATAGCGATGTGATATAGCGAGTCTCGCTAGTAAAACTAGGATTCCCATTTACTTGCATTGGACTCGCTACTTTGCGAGTCCTCGCTGGGAAACTCGCCGAGTAGCGAGTCCTGCGAGTCCCTTACTACTCGCCGAGTAACGAGTCCTAGCGAGTAGATTCGCCCATCACTACACTAGACATTATACACTTCACATTATACTCTACGCATTAGACACTAGACACTTAACATTATACACTACACATAACACACATTAGACACTACACACTGCACATATTATACATTACACTCTACACATTATACACAGCGCATGACACATTATATATAATATAATATTTATTCATTTATATTGCGCTATTGATTCCATAGCACTTTACATACATCAGTAACGCTGTCTCTCTTGGAGCTCACAATCTAAACATCCTATCAGTATGTCCTTACAATGTGGGAGGAAACTGGAGTGCCTGGAGGAAACCCATGCAAACTCCTTGCAGATGTTGTCCTAAGTGTCCTTGGTGGGAATTGAACCCAGGACGTCAGGACCCCAGCGCTGCAAACGCTACAGCGCTAACCACTTGAGCCACCATGCTGCTATTATACATTATACACTACACATAAGACACATTAGGCACTACACATTATACTCTACACATTACATAGATTAGACACTACACATTATACACTACACATTATACATTACACATTATACACTGCACACTACACATTATACATTGCACACTACACATAACACACATTAGGCACTACACATACATTTCTCAATTGACAGGGCTTGCAGCTTGCCCAGGTGAATCCAAGTGAAAGAGCCAGACATAGGCTCACACAGGATGAATGTATCAAGGAGAGTGTATCCAGCCGATTAACAGCAGCGCTTCCCAGGACTCACATCTAAGGCTACTTTCAGACTACGATTTTGAAGGGAGCCAATGCTGTCCGATATAAATTGGACAGCATCGGCTCCCTTCTGATGCCTGGAATCGGATGCCAAATAGGCATCCGATTCCGGCATAAAATCGCTACCTCCGGGCTGAAAAGAAAAAAAAAAAGTAGTATATGCTCACCTATCCCCGAGGCCCCATCGTGTCCCGCCGTCTCCCGCAGGCTCCCGGTGTCCTCCTGGTGTCTGCAGAGGTCTTCTTCTTCTGTACAGGACCTGCCGTGATATCACAGTCACGTGACCGCAGGTTACACCATGTTAACCTGCGATCACGTGATTGTGACATCACAGCAGGTCCTGTACAGAAGAAGAAGACCTCTGCAGACACCGCGAGGACACCTGGAGCCTGCGGGAGATGGTGGGGGCCTCAGGGATAGGTGAGCATAGACTTTTTTTTTTAACCCCTGCTCTCCAGTTTGGAGCAGTTTTACTGTACTGAGCATGCTCAGTACAGTAAAATCGGGTCCGAGGACACATCAGATGTTTCCTCGGACCCTACTCCATAGGGCCCCATGTTAAATTGATCAGACCAAATCGGATGTGCACTAAATAGCATGCTCCGATTTTTGCACCGATAAAAAAATCGGACAGAATCGGATCGGACCAAATCGGATGGCATTTAGTGCACATCCGATTCGGTCCGATGCCCATAGGGCTGCATGGGGGCCAAAATCGTTCCAATTCTGTCCGATTTTTATCGGACAGCATCGGAAATGCTAAAATCGTAGTGTGAAACCAGCCTAAAGATGATATTTAAAATTTTTTAATTGGTAAGTTAAATTAGAGGAGATACAACGCATTTCGGATACAGTATATATCCTTATTCAGGTAACATAAAAACTCGGTACAAATCCTACGGCACAGTACAAATCCATATCTTCTTGAAATATCCAAAAGATTTTGGGCATCAGTGCAGATCCTTTCCTCCTCTTGAGTCTGGGAATCTTTTGAGCAGACCTCTGATGCCCATGGAATAGAATCTAAAAACATCTCTGCATACTCACCCATCTATGACTCCCCACAGTCATTTGGGTGGTTGGAGAGTTGTGACACGGGGGAAACATGGGTAGTTGGGGTGCCACTTCTGAGGACTGTACTGTGTGTGATGTGGATTACAAAAAAAAAACATACTTTTTTTAGACACATTATGGGTACAAATCTCACCCTTTTTATCAGTTAAAAATTGGGTGTCTTACAATGTGGTACATATTGAACTACCAATAGTATGGATCGGTTGCACAATTTTCATCAAACAGAGAAGGAAAAAAAATTGCGACGCATGATCCAATTAAATTGCAAAAAATAGAAAATGCTTTATTAGGATCAGGTAAAGTGCATATGTGCTCAGCTACAGGTCAGAAAAAATGCATGTAAATATGGGGTGAGACAATTTATAAACAATAGTACCTGCACAGCATTGCATACATAGCTTTCATATACAATTAGGGTATATATGGCACCATTATATCTTGAAAGAATAATGCTAGTTCACCCACCAAAATCTACAAGAGGCCAATTGGTATATTAATTAGAATTGGCAGTGACTATCATACAGATCGATTTAAATCTAATACTGTGTGATATATCTATAGGTACTGTAGCTGACAATAATATAATAAATATTTATTCATTTATATAGTGGTATTACTGTAATTCCATAGCACTTTACATACATCAGTAATGCTGTCCCTATTGAGGCTCACAATCTAAATATCCTATCAGTATGTCTTTACAATGTGGGAGGAAACTGGAGTGCCTGGAGGATACCCACACAAACACAGGGAAAACATACTAACTCCTTGCAGATGTTGTCCTAAGTGTCCTTGGTTGGAATTGAACCCAGGACCTCATTGCTGCAAGGGCTACAGTGCAGTGCTAACCACTTGAGCCACTGTGCCACCCAATGATTTGTTTATATATGTGTATACCACACACTATGAATAGCCCTCTCTCCATTATTGATTAGTTCATTGTATGTGTTTAACCACCTTTATTTGTACCTCAGTCTTGGTGATTATAGCTATTGGTGGTGCTCAGCTGTAGCTCCCTATGTACAACAGCTGTACAGGACTAGCGATTTGGAGGACTAAGGCTGCCTTCATATCACGATTTTTGCACATCCATGGTGATCCTTGAATTTCAAGGATCACACAGACAGGCACAGATTTGCGCCAACAGATGCCACTGATGCCCACAGATCTGTGTATTCCACAGATCCGTCATCAGTTAGCAGAGATAGGGCTGTACCTTGCTTCTGAGTATGCGCAGTACAGAAAATCGGATATGTTTTATGGATCCGATTTTTTGACAGATCCGAGATGCATAGACTCCCATGTTATGTAACGTGGAACGCAACGGATCCGTCACGGATCCATGGTGTCCGATTTGAGTCACGGAGACCAAAATCATAGCAAAATCAGACAGCAACGGGTGGTGCTAAAATCGGGACACATCCGATCCGTTGCCCATAGGGATAAATGGGAGGCAAAATCAGATCGTGTGTATCCATTTTGAAACGGCAAAATCGTGATGTGAAGGCAGCCTAACCAAAGTGCAGACGTGTTTGTCTCAATTGCTCAACCTAATAGCCAATATACTTATATAGCATACAGGAGTATCAGTATGTACAGCAACAGCGGTATGGACCTATTAGATCAATGTTGCCTACTGCTAAAATGTGCCATTGTATTGGTCACACCAAAAGGGTCATTACAGAACCAGTTTATAAATATACTTTTGAAGGAAAGACGGCACTCACCGGTGTAGTTTTCGTGCGTTTATTTCAGATCGCACATTACTAGGTGCACGGAGGGGGACAGTGCTGAGGGGACGACGGCACCGTTTCGCGCTACAATGCGCTTCCACGTCGTCCCCTCAGCACTGTCCCCCTCCCTGCACCTAGTAATGTGCGATCTGAAATAAACGCACGAAAACTACACCGGTGAGTGCCGTCTTTCCTTCAAAAGTTGAATTTCCATGTTGTGCTATTTGGCTGGCACCGCCGTGTGTCTGGACTGTTATCTCCTTTGATTGCTGCCGCTCCCGGAAGCTAGTACGCTCCGGTGCCCTATTCCTGCTGCTAATGTAGTTTATAAATATACATTGAGCATTCAAGTATTGATTTTACCTTAAGTCTGCACAATTAGTCCTGCTGCACCTCATCTATGCACGCCGTGCACCCGCGATGTGGACGTAGAGGAAAAGGAGGAGAGGCCACTTGATGCAGCGTTAGTCATAAACTGTAGCAAATGCTCTTTCTGAGCCTCATCTACAAGGCCTACCGCTCTGTTACTGGCAAAGAAAGAGACTGGAGCAGCTTGTCCAGTAACAGAAGTTGTCTCTTGTCTTCGGATAAAATGAGCCAGTGTTTGTCCATTTCAGCTTTCAGTAACATTAGTGTTGAGGCCCAGGCCCTGGGGTACTTGGGTATCAGGCTCGGTGGGTGTTTTCACGGGGATGTCACGGGTGGCAGCGCCTGAGCCCGTGGCCTGGGTGACACTTCAATAAGGGGTGTATGTACAGGGGATTAGAGTTGTGACGCCACCTGTAGTGCCTGGTGATGGGTCACCAGCGCCGCCACAGTACTCCGGAGGTCGTTGGTAATGCGGCTAAGAATGCAAAGCTGGAGGTGGAGCTGGGCCTCCGGGGGCAGCGTAGTGTAAAGGGGCAGCTTGGAGTGGAACTTTAAGGCGGGATAGGCAGTTATGGAGCAGTTTATAAAGAGCACCGGGAGCGGAGAGGAATGATGCACACACTGTAGAAAGTCTCTTTTACCTATTTACTGGTGGTATAGCAGGTAAAGATGTCCAAGGCACTGTCGGGTGACCAGGTACACAGTGAGCTTTCACAGCAAGTGGGTATAAGGCCTCCTCAGCTTCTCTGCAGTTACTGAAGCCCTGTGTGAGTGCAGCCAGACTGGCCTTCTTACTTCCTCTGGTCCTCTCTCTCTCCTCCTGCGCGGTCCACGGGTTACCCTCTCTGACCACTGCTTTGTGATTCCTCACTACGGTGTCTGGTTCCCTCTTCCTGGGTACGCAGAGGGACCGGGTGACTGAAGTCTCCACGGTATGACGGGGTTTTCTGCAGTCTTGAAGTAGTCCTGCAGGTGCGGACCCCCGAAGTCCGGTACGTTTTGGGTGAACCTCCGCCGGTTCCTCACTCCCTTACCTTTGCTCCTTGCCTTCTGTCCCCACTCCTAGGCTTAGCTCAGCATAGAAGGGCCACTCCAGGTCACTGGTTCGGGCCTAACCGTGGCACCGATCACGAGGACGTCTTCACAGCTCTACTAGCGTCTGCACACTCCAACTAACTTCTCCCCCAACAGCAGTATTTATAGGGGAACTCACCTAAAGTCAGTGAGTCTAGCTCCCCCTACTGTGTCAGGGTGGAAGGTGCTGCATGTAGTAGATACCTACTGTGAAAACCCAGCTGTGCATTAGGGAAGGCTGTGGCTACCTGCTTGAGAAGGGCGTCACATTAGGTGGCAAGTATCCCACATACACCTTGAACACCAAGTTTATTCCACCTTACATGTTTATTCCCCTTTCCGCCGTGATCTTGTGATTTTCCACTCATGTTTAATGCACACAGATTTAGAAAGCACTTTTTGGAGGCCCTAAAAAAACGTTATTTGACAACAGACATAGATTTGGCTGTGACTTTTTGGGAGGTTAAGCCTGCTACGGAAATCATAAAGACTTCGACAGCAATTGTATGAGGCCTAAAAATAGATTATTTGACAACAGATAAAGATTTGGCTATGACTTTTTTGAGGTCAAAAAAACCTTTTAGGGGAACCACATTGATTTGGAACACTTGTTTGAGGCCTAAAAAGATTAATTGACAACAGACAGATTTGACAATGACTTTTTTGATGTAATGAAAGCCTGTTAGGGGAGCCACAAGATTTGGTAATCACTTGTTCTGTGCAAAAAATTCATCTTGGGAATGTACACAGATTTGAGTATCAGCTAGAGGATGCTGCGTTCTAGAGGCAAAATATAGGTAACATGAACAGCACATAAGCCAGGAGTGCACCTAATCACATATAGGTGCAGAGGTCGTATGGACAAGTTATAGTTATCAATTACCCTGGGAGACCCAGTTGGGGGAGAAAGATTTGGTCCCCTCCAGAGGGTGGGAAGGGGCCCTCTAAGTGACTAAGCTGACCATTTTGAATACTTACCTACTCTATTAAGCCACTCACCACTTTGCATTGTTAGGTTGTACCCTTACACCCCTGCCCCTCTTTATATCAATTTCCCACCTTCATGCCTGCAACTTAATTGTGTTGCCCTACTTGGCCCCTTATCTTGATTTATGTGGTGGATGGAGACTTGCATTTGTTTTTAAAAGTTATTATTTGTGCTTATGGGAATCCTTTCTTTTGGTTGTGTCACTAAAGGCCCAGTTACACACACAGATAATTGTGCAGAGATTGTTCGCAGATCTCTGGTTGCAGTGAAATCATGGACACATTGCTCCATTTTGTGGCCGTCTACAAATGTGTCCATGATTTCACTGCAACCAGAGATCTGCAAACAATCTCTGCACGATTATCTGTGTGTGTAACTGGGCCTTTATATGTATTAATAAATCACTTTCTTTTCACTTGCAAATGGTTGTGCGCGTTCATATATAGAGGCTTCTTTTTTCTTCTCCTCACACACATTTGAGCATCACTTGTTCTATGCAAACAATGACTATGGCTAGGGTCACATTAACGGTTTGACCCTAGCCTACCGGATTGTGGTTTAAACATAGTACTTTTCCCAGCACCGCATAGCGTTACCGCTATGCAATGCTGGATAACGGTGACCCTAGTAACTCGATATTTACCTTCCCTGCTGAGAGTGCACTTTACAGCGCCGCACAGGAAACGCTGTCTGTACTATGTTTAAACCGCAATCCGGTAGGCTAGGTCAAACTGTAAATGTGACCCTAGCCTATGTCCTGATAGACCCTTTTGCCTCTAATTCTATCTAAAAAGAGATCAAGTAGCTAGCACAGATGGAGCAGCGGCAGCAGCACTGACACTAAGCATTAACAATCTCAAATGGCAAAGACGCAACACGTCCGCTCCTTATATGCCAAGAGATATGTGACTTAGGCAGCCAATGACACAATCCCTTGTGTCTCAATTTTGTGGATGGTTTCTGTGCCTTGATTGGCTGCAGGAACATCTGCACAGTAAGTTGGGAGATAAAAAATGTAGTCCGACAGTATTTTTACCTCTCCCCACCCCCTCCCTGATCAAACACATCCCACTCGCTATCGTAGACAGTCATAAGGTAGAAGAAAAGCATCGCTGCAAAGCAGTAATCAGTTACTGAACAAAGGCAACTTTTTAGCAAACTTTTTAGCAAAGTTTGGGTTTACAATCCCGAACCGAACAGGCTGGATATGTGCAGAATTTGAAATTGATGAACATTTTTGGAATACGTTTGCTCAACTCTAGAGAAGAAAGAAAAACCTTTACTTTAATTCTTCTACACATCCCAAAAAATGGATCCCACTCGAATCATAGAGTCTAATCAGAGTTTGTGTCATGCCTAGGCTTTGGGACTTGATCCATTGACCTCTTGCTGCATGGTTGGTTTTCTTCCTTGTTGGGTAACAGCCCGGTCAATCTCTGGTCAACTGCTGATGGTACTCTTATCTTTGCTTTTCTTCCTTGCTCTGCTGCTTGTCAGGTGTTTCTCACTTTCCACCTTGCACCAGTCTCCTTTGCTGGTGATATTTCTATGTGGATTTAAGTCACGGAGTTCCAGCCCTGCAACAAAGGAATTTTGCCCTCTAGACAGAAACCATATGTGTCACTGATCTGTTTGCTAATTTACTTCCCCAACACCTTTCCTCCAGCCTCAGTTAGATTAGTGGGATGTTTCCTTTTCTTTCATTTATCCCCTTTTTTCTCCCTTGAGCACGTATCTTACGTTTTATCACCTTGGGTCTATGTCTACCACTTCACACTTGCTCTTTCTTGTTTAGTTGTGCATAGTAGCCTACTCCCTCATATTCTTCAGGAGGAAAATG
Organism: Allobates femoralis; assembly: GCA_033576535.1. Lineage (NCBI taxonomy): Eukaryota > Metazoa > Chordata > Amphibia > Anura > Aromobatidae > Allobates > Allobates femoralis. The sequence goes on from JARQOC010000006.1 coordinate 329,814,195, forward strand.
AAACAGCTTGATGGCCTTCAAGGGAGCAGGCCTAAGTTATGGTTTTAGTTATATGACTAGTGATCTACTAGTCTGTCCAAAAAGCAGTGGGGTGTGGATGTGGCTGTTGTGTTTCAGACGTTATTTCTGCTTTACCATGTTTAATTTAGTTTATATGCATAATATTTTCATTAACATAATGGACTGCTTATTTGGAAGGAGAAAATATAGTTGTGTGAGCCCAACCAAAGGCTATTTTTAATTGATGCTTGCTCTCTACATTTGTATACTTTTAGTGAGGACAGACTTATTTTAGTAAATATTAGGCTCAGGGCCCTGTCAAAGAAAGAAATGTCTTGTTGTGGCTGGGGGGCTCTCATGAATTGGTCAAATTGAGTATATTCTATGTAGGCCAAATTTCCATATTCGTATATTTGTTGACAGAGTGATGCTGTGTTCTTTTGTTTATAACTTTTATAATGTCTGCATCACTGCTGATGGACAATTGAAGGGTCTGTCACACTATGCTGTCCTTGATGTGCTCTGTGTAGCCCAAAGCAAAAAATGGATACAGAAGTTTGGAACTGTAATAATTCTTGTTTGTCTCTAGTTATAGCAATGAGAATGGCTGGCTGGTCCTTTTGTTTCCCCGGACACCTTCTAATGTTTAAACTCAGTTTAAGCAGAGTGTTGGTATCTGAGTATTTAAAAAGTTGACTTTCCTTTCACCTCTGTATGACTAACTCAAGTCTACTATTTGACCCATCCCAGTTCTGCTATATCTTGCTCCAATGTACAACTCTGATATTCTAAGGTTTTCTCGTTGCCCCATCATTACTGTACATACTTTGTTACATTGAGTATCTGTAGTAAACTCAGCTCTCCTATACTGGTTACTGAGTCAACTTTGCAAAGAAGGCTCAATATAGTACAATGATGTTCCTCATTACAGCATCAACACTGTTACATTGCTGTACCAGTTCTGTCACCATTATTCCTATTATTGTTATGCATTACTTATGTAGCACCATTCTGCAGCATTTTACAGACATCATCATATACATTGTCCTATTTGGGGCTCATAATCTAAATTCCTTATCAATATGTATTTGGAGAGGGGGAGGAAACCCATACAAACACTAGGAGAACATGCAATGTAGATGTTGTCCTTGGTGCGATTTGAACCCAGGAATCCATTGCTATAATGCCACAATGCTAATTTGTATTACTTTCTACAAAGTTACATGTTTACATGCACTACGCCATGGCCATATGATGATGTAATGTGTTTGGAAGCTTCTGATAGGTTTATGGTCAACAGCATCTGAATTAATTACAGACACATCTGTGGATGTATTTTAATGCACACTTGAAACATACTGCTTCTTTGTGTAGTATCGTGGGAAAGTATGAGTATTGTGGACTTGTTCATCCTTGAGTACAATTTCCAGATATTTGAAGGTGCCTCATTCATCTGTACAATCAATTATACACAAGTACAAACATGATGGGAATGTCCAGCCATCATACAGCTCATTAAGAAGATGAGTTCTGTGTTCCAGAGATGAACGTGCTTTGGTCTGACATGTGTATGTGGCGCCCCTGCAGTTTGGCTTCTACAAATGGTATTTCTCCTATGTCATTTGTAATGCCATGTCTGAAGGGAATTGGAGTTCCCTCTGCTGGACGTCTGAAGCATTCACACACTGCCTGATCCTTAACCAAGAGATTGAGCTTTAGGACCTATTTTCTGGCTCAGCTCAGTCTCTGTCTGAGGGAAATAGTTAGTTTTCAGTACAGTGCAATGTCTAGTATGATTGAGAAGAGAAAGGAAGAAGTTCTGTGAGGAGCAGGCTGGGAAGCTGCAATCAAGGAACCAGCTGCAAAGCAGGGTACAAGTCCGTAGGCTACTCAGGGATTACAAAGCCTGGGGGCAGAAGCTCGAGGCTAGAGAATTCCATGCTCATCAGCCACTTAGGTTGAGCTTTCTGGAGCATCAGCAATACAATGGGCTAGAGAACTGTCAGAAGGTACAGTTAATTACAGAGTTTGCATTGATAAGATTGGCTGGAGGTTATCCATAACAACAAGAGGGGGTAAATGACAACTCAATGGCACCAAGAAATCTATTAACTCACAGGACTCAGCAGGAAGGCTATATCTCACACCCAGCAGAGTAGACTACAGTTCTTATCAGACTGGCCAGACCACATGCTGGTTGGAAATTGTACTACTCTGGAGCTGCTTTAATACCTTCAGTAAAAGGTAAAGCGAAAGACTGTTTCCTGCTGCTTATTCCTCTGCTATCCTGCACCCATCATTGCTACTACATCCCCATCATTCCCTGGGAGCCAGCCTTGGTTGGGAAGGAGTTTAAACATCTTCACTGCCATAACACCTATCTCCCATGGATTATATGTAGTACCAGACATCTACTGGCTGGAAATTTGAACTGGTACATATTAACTCAGGAACAAAAGCAAAAGACCTTGAGAAGATGATCGGGAAGCTGGTAAGATTGTGTCATTATCCAAAGTGAAACAAGTACTGTATCAACATTGGCTGAAAGGTCACTACTGTACAGGAAGAAGACATTACTTCAAAAGAAACATGAAAACTCAAGATTATTTTTTTGCAAATGCACACAGGAACAAAGATCCACATTTTTAGAGACATGTCCTGTGATCTGACAAAGCAAGAATCGAACTGCATGGCCATAATGACCTTGGTTACATTTGGATACAAATACGAGAAGCTTGGAATCCTAAGAACTCTATCCCATATGTGAAAACACGGGGGTGGCCAGAATCATGTTGTTGTTTTGCTGAAGGAGAGACTGGTGCACTTCACAAAATAGATGGCATCATGAGGAAAGAAGATTATTTGACAATACTGAAGCAACATCTCAAGACATCTTCCAAGAAGTTAAAGCTTGGGCTGAAATGGGTCTTCCAAATGGACAATGACCCAAAGAGTACTGCAAACTGGTTATAAAGTGGCTTCAGGATAACAAAGGCAATGTTTTGGAGTGGCCATCACAAAGCCCTGGTCTCAATCCTATTGAAAATTTATGGGCTGTAAATGCAGCTGCAAGCTAGGTCAGGGCTGTATTTACAATTAGGCACTTGTAGGTCACTGCCTGGGGAGGCAGATCGCAGGGGGCGGCACCAGGGGAGAGTTTTTTTTAATTTATTTATTTTTTTAAACTTCCCTCCTACAGACTCCAATATGAAAACCAGAGTCTTTGTGGGGGAGGGGGGGTGTCGCCAGTCAGACGTGCCGGCATTGCCGCCCGCCTGCCCGCATGTACCCCAGCTCTGAGAGCACTCGCTGCACACCGAGTCAGACAGGAAGCTGCTGGGAGCTGTATGGGACCCGGAAGTACGGGTTCAGTAGAGCTCCCAGCCTGGGAGCTCTACTGCACCCGCATTTCCGGGTTCCGTACAGCTACCAGTGGAGTGTGGCGAGTGCTCCATCACTGGGGAATGCGGAGGGGTGGCAATGCTGGCACCATTTGACTCGGTGTGCGGCACCAGCAAGTGCTCTCAGCACAGGGGTACATGCGGGCGGGCAGCAATGCTGGCACCACGCTTTGCACCGGTGACACCCCCCCATCCACCCCACAGGGTGCCTTGGTGCCTGATCCCAGAGTGCCTGGTGCCAGGCACCTTGCTGCCAGGGTGCCTGGTGCTGGGTGCCAGAGTGCCTTGGTGCCAGAGTGCCTGAATGCCAGGGGTGCCTTGGTGCCTGGGTGCCTGGTGCTGGGTGCCTGGTGCCTTGGTGCCAGGGTTTCTAGGCACCAGGGTGCATGTGTGCCAGGGTGCTGGGTGCCAGAGTGCCTTGGTGCCAGAGTGCCTGAATGCCAGGGTGCCTTGGTGCCAGGGTGCCTGGTGCTGGGTGCCTGGTGCCTTGGTGCCATGGTTCCGGGCACCAGGGTGCCGGATGGCAGGGTGCCTGGTGCCGGGCACCTGGTGCCAAGGTGCCGGGTGCCTGGGTGCATGCACCGGGTGCCAGGGTGCTGGGTGCCAAGTGCCTGGTGCTGCTGGGTACCTGGTTCCAGAGACCGAGAGCCGCAGAGGAAGAATCTGCCTGGTTGCCGGAGACCGGGAGCCACAGAGGAGAAGGTGCAGGTACCTCGTGCCGGAGACCGGAGCCGCAGAGGAAGAAGCTGCCGGGTGCCGGGTGTCTGGTGCCAGAGACCGGGAGTCACAGAAGAAAAAGATGCCAGGTGTCTGGTGCCGGCAAGCGGGAGATGGGAGCCATAGAGGAAGAAGAGCTGCCTGGTGCCAGCGAACGGAGGAGACCGGGAGCCGCAGAGGGAAGAAGCTGCCGGGATCCGGGATCAGGAGCGTGGAGTCAGGTAAGGCGTGTTACCAGCCGAAGATAACAGCTTTGGGGGAACAAGTGAGATGGAATTATTTATTGGACGGCCTGAAAGAGGGGGTAGAATGGGATGATGGGCGGGCCTGGAAAGAGGGCAGAAGGGGATGGATGGGTGGGGGGGTGTCATGGAAAAGGAGGGAGATTGGGATGGATGGATGGGGGGTCAGGATGGATTGGATGGGAGGCAGCATGGAAAAGGGGGGAGAACAGGATGGATGGGGGGGCAGCATGGAAAATGGGAGTAGCCTGGATGGATAGATGGGGTTGTCATGGAAAAGGGGGAGAAGATGGATGGATGGGGGAGAAGGTGCATGGATGGTGGGGGATGGGGGAGAAGGTACAAGGATGGTTGGGTGGATGGGGATAAGGGTACATGGATGGATGGGTGGATAGAGGGAGAAGATACAAGGTGGATGGGAGGAGAAGCTACATGGAACGTGGGTGAGAAGCTACTTTGAGCATGGGAGGGATGAGAAGTTACATGATGAGGGATGGGGCGGCTGTGTGGAAACATAGGATGGCAGAGGCATATGTGGATATTGGGAGGGAGAGGATGCATTTAACATGAGGAAGGGAGAGGCTGCATGGAACATGGAGGGGGATGGGGGAAGGATAACTGCTGAGACGTATGAGGGGAGAATAAGCACCATGGATTCAGGGGAATGGTGGTGAGGATGAGCTGCATGGAACAATATGAATGGAGAATGACTGCACGGGACATATGGGGGGTGAAACAGTATGGGACATGTGGGAGGAGGATGAGCAGTATGGGAAATTTAATCTGAACACACATTTATGTAGGGAACATATGTTCTCGTGATCTATTGATGATGGTTCTGATTATATATTACTGTATTGCTGGTGGTTCTGGTGATGTACTGACAGGCGTTATAGAGATGATTTATTATTGTATTGATGGGGGTTCTGGTGAGTATTGACTGGTTTTTAGTGATGTAGTACTGTATTGACAGTGGCTCTGGTGATATACTGACAGGAGTTCTAGTGATGTGTTATTGTATTGTGGTGGTTCTGGTGATGTGTCATGTGGATGTTGTTAATCTTTAATTTAACAGACTTGATCTTAAAAACATTACAGGACAAGTGTGCTTGACTAAAAATACAGCTGAATGTCAGCCAAAACTATTGACTAAAGCCCCCAAGTACTATAGATAGGTGTCCGATCACTCGGTTGGCAGCGAGCTTGCTCTTCTCTCCCATATACAGGAGCACACATTCTTCCCAGTCTTCCTGTTATACTGTATGGAAGCTGCTGTTAGGCCCCCTTTACACATCAGCAGTTTGCTTATGTTTCCGGCCGATCTGGCAGATGGCGCCGGGATCTGCCGCCTAACGGCCGACTTGCGGCATCCCTATCCTGCAAGCCCCATGCCTTGTCTATGGGGCTTGCGGACAGGTGCAGCATGTGTGGTTCTGTGGATCCGGCAGATCCGGCACTTGCTGCGGCAAAAAAATAAAAAATGATGCTAACCGCATTTTTTTTGCGGCCGTACCTGCCTGATAGCTGGATCGCGGCAAAACTGCAAATTGCTGCAAGCCCCATAGAGAATCAATGGGGGTTTCCGTAAGTGTACCACAAGTCGGGCCGTTAGGCGACTGATGCGGTAAATCTGCCGGACGACTTGCTGATGTGAAAGGGGCCTTAGACGTCTCTGGCTGTAGCTTATCACTTATACTGGTTCACCCAATGCAGGATTTTCCCTGATCAGTGTCCATCCAGTTAGTGGTTCCAAAAACCAGGAGAGGAACTTGCAGAGAAAAAACTCAATGGCCACTTTACACGTCCAACGTCGGTCCGATGTTGGATCCAACGCGCGGGGAGACCGCTTTTTCTGGGCAGAATTCCAAGATTGCATAGGAGATGTTACACAGCGCGATATTTGGCAGGCAACGCTCCAACGATGTGTACACCCCTTGTACGGCCAACCCCAGGAACGACCATTTAACATGGGAGAGAATAGGGGACGTTGTAACTTCATATCGTTGTTGGGCTTTTACCCAGCCCGATCCCGGCCACAACAATCCAACCAATATCGGGCCCGTTGGAGAGCAGGCTCATTTGATCCAAGATATCGTTTTTGGCATCGTTCGTGCATTGTATTGGATGTTTAAAACCATACAACGCATCAAACGATATCGGGGCCAACGCACGAAACCACGTGACTTTTGGTCGGAGTTGGATGCCGATATCGGGACGTGTAAAGTGGCCTATAAGGGTACCTTTACACGCCGCAACCATAGGAGAGACAATTTTGGCTGCGAGTTATTTCTTGCTGGAATTATTTCACACGCCAAATCGCCTCCTTATTGCTGCGTGTACATAGGGAAACCTGGCCAGGTTATGTCGCATCGCCACGGTCGCCTGGTTACCGAGCAGTGCTCGGAAACCAGGCGACCGTGGCAAGGCGACATATCGCCGTCAAATTCCCTATTACACCGCCGCAATAAGGAGGTGATTGGGTTAGAAATGTGGCAGCGATATTTTCGCATCGCAATATCGCTTGTCAACATTCTCGCCGCGGTTTGCGGCATGTAATGGTACCTTAAGGGTACCTTTACACGTCGCAACAAATTTCATGCAATTTCAACTTGCAACTTACTGGTTGCAATGAAATCATGGACACATTGTTCCATATTGTTGCCGTGTACAAATGTAACAATGTGTCCATGATTTCAACTGCAACAGTAAGTTGCAAGTGAAATTGCGTGCAATGTTGCGACTGTGAAAAGGTACCCTAATGAAAGATTGACACCTGTTCTGAGTTTTGGAGACACTCCTCGTTTTGGCACACAAACTGGATGGACACTGATCAGGGAAAATCCTGCAGTGTGAAACCAGCCTTAGAGGACAAAAGGATCTACAGCTTGTAATCAGACATGCTGGATCCTTATTTCCCTTGACCAAATCATCAGTTAGAGCCCACATACCATTTAGACTGTCCTGCAGGTTTGCCAACTTTAGTCTCATGTGAATGGAGGTCTAAAACTAATATCTGACGGCCTATGTGCACTGTCATCGGTGTGAACCCCCTGAGTGCTGGAATTCAGATAAAAGATTAGGAACACAAAAAGGAAAACCTCAAAAGACTGAACATATGAACAGCAATCCGTTTTTCACATTGGCATGCATGAGTTCATTCCTTTTAGCATGCCTGAAAATTAAAATGCTGTGTGTTACATACGCTTATTCTGACTGATTGGTGGAGGGGGGGAGCGCGACCGCTGAAAGTGCCTAGGGCGGCGGGAGGAACTCCAAATACGGCTCTGAGCTAGGTGACCTACAAACATGGCTCAGTTTACACCAGTTCTGTCAGGAGAAATGGGCCTAAATTCCTAAAAACTAAAGTGATATGCTCATGGAACAATATCCAAAACATTTGACTAAAAAGGTACCATTACACGGCATGATGTTGGAACGATGTCGGCAACGATTCCTGGGGCGCGTGGTCCTTTCCAACATCATTTTGACATCGTTGGTGAGATTTACACGTCTAGATATCGTGGACGACTCACCAATGAGTTGGTGAGCAGGTATCTTTCGCACAACCCAGTGTCACACACAATGATACTGAAGGTTGAAAGTTTGTGGATCATTTGGGTTGAGAACATGTTGATAAACCTTTCAACACAGATCCAACAATTTATCGTTGTCGTATCGTGCTGTTACAAGGAACGATACAATTATGATGTCATTTCAATGTCATTCAAACCGTGACTTTTAAGCAATGTCGTTGATGATGTTGTACCGTGTAACGGTACCTTAAGTCATACAATTTAAGGGTAATGGTACCAATTACTAATGAAATGTATGTAAGCTTGTGAGTTTGCAAAAATAATAAAAATGCCTTAAAACATTATCTCTTCATTTTTCTGGCATTGGAAAATATTAATAAATATGGTTAACCTAACTGACTTTAAAACGGGAAGGAAAGGATTATTCCGGTTTCATGTCAGATAGTGAGAAATCATGCATTATGTCTTTTTATATTGAGTATGTAAACTGCTGGTTTCAACTGTATATTAAACTCCTAGTTTGGGTAAAAAAATATAATATCTGATTCAAACTGATCTTTGAAAACTTTGGCTGTCTCAGAGTCCTATTCTGCCTCACCCAGGGCCAGCACCAGGTTTTGGGGGGCCCGGGCGAAACAGTCTCAGTGGGCCCCTTTAACACATACCTACGATTCATAAATATAATATAGAAGCTGCGGGCTGTGTATATAATTATAGAGGCTCCTGGGTGGGCTGTGCAGGGCTGCATATATAATATAGAGGCTGCTGGGCTATAAATTAATATGGAGACTGCTAGGCTGTATATATGTAAAGAGGCTGGGGGCTGATATATTTGGTGGCTGTGGCGGTGCATTTACATAATAATGAGGCTCGGTCTGTATATATTGTTTGGAGGCGTGCTGTATATATCATTTGGAGGCTGTGTCGGGCTATATATTATTTGGCTGCTGTGGCAGCCCCAGCAGCAGCATCCAAAATATTACAGCACAATGCCAGCACAGCCTCCAAATAATAAATATAGTCAAGAACAGCAGCCATAATATATATACCAGCACAGCCTCCAATACTATATACAGCATAGCCTCCAAATACTATATACAGCACAGCAGAAGTCTCCATTTTAAATATTATACAGCACAACAATAGACTTCTAATAATATATACAGGCAGCCTCATATTATATATTGCATCACAGCCTCAAAATAATATTAAAACAGCACAGCCTCCATATAACCGTATATACTCGTGTATAAGCCCGACCCGTGTATAAGCCGACCCCCCTACTTTTTTCCCCAAAACCTGGGAAAACCTATTGACTCGTGTATAAACCGAGGGTGGACCCCACACAGGTATACAGGCCCCCCAGTGGTATACAGGCCCTCCCCCATTGGTAGTATACCAGCAGCCTATGCAGTGGTAGTATAAAAGCAGTCTCCCCCAGTGGTAGTATACAAGCAGTCTCCCCAGTGGTAGTATACAGCAGTTCCCCCATTGTGTGTATACAGCAGCCCTCCGCAAGTGGTAGTATACAGCAGTCTCCCAGTGGTAGTATACAGCAGTCTCCCCCTTGGTAGTATACAGCAGTCTCCTCCTGTGGTAGTATACAGCAGTCTCCCCTGTGGTAGTTATTAGCAGTCTCCCCTTGGTAGTATACAAGCAGCCCTCCCCCCTGTGGTATATACAGGCCCCCTGTGGTAGTATACAGCAGCCTCCCCCATGTGGTATATACAGGCACCCCTATGGTAGTATACAGCAGCCTCCCCCCTGTGGTAGTATACAGCATCCCTCCCCCCTGTGGTATATACTGGCCCCTGTGGTAGTATGCAGCAGCCCTCCCCCCTGTGGTTATATAGAGGCCCCCTGGGTAGTTATACAGCACCCTGCCCCTGTGGTATATACAGGCCCCCTGTGGTAGTATACAGCAGCCCTCCCCCCTGTGGTATATTACAGGCCCCCTGTGGGAGTAACAGCAGCCCACCCCCTGTGGTATATACAGGCCCCCTGTGGTAGTATACAGCAGCCCCCCCTGTGCTATATACAGGCCCCCATTGCTGCCGCCGCACACCGTAAAAGAAAAGAGCTTTCATACTTACCCTCCTGTGACCGCGCTCGCATCCCGCTTCCTTCCTGCTTCTACCCGGCGGTCCATCCATATGACCGCGCACAAAAATAATGACGTCATTATAGGCGCACGGTCACGTGGATGGACGCCGGGTAGAAGCAGGAAGGAGAACGGGGAATCGGCGCGCAGTCACAGGAGGGTAAGTATGAAAAGCTCTTCTTCTACAGGTGTGCGGCGGCAGCAACGGGGGGCCTGTATATAGCACAGGGGGGGGGGCTGCTGTATACTACCACAGGGGGGGAGCCATCACTGACTCGTGTATAGCCGAGGGGGCCTTTTCAGCACAATTTTTGTGCTGAAAAACTCGGCTTAGGGCCCTTTCACATCAGCGTTTTTCATAATTCGCGGCAGATGCGGTGAAAAAACCGCATCTGCCGCGTTTGCCGCTTAACGGTTCCACTTGCGGCACGGTTGCGGTTTTTTCAATGTAAAATATAGGCGTACTTGCGGCAGGTGCGGCAAGTGCGGTTTTGCACTTGCGGCAGGTGCCGGCCGCGAAAAAAAACCGCGGCTTGCTGCGGTTTTTTTCGCCCGCACCTGCCGCAAGTGCAAAACGCACTTGCCGCACCTGCCGCAAGTACGCCTATACTTTACATTGAAAAAACCGCAACCGTGCCGCAAGTGGAAACCGTTATGCGGCAAACGCGGCAGATGCGGTTTTTTCACAGCATCTGCCGCGAATTATGAAAAACGCTGATGTGAAAGGGCCCTTATACACGAGTTATAAGGCGTATATATATCACAACACAGCCTCCAAAAAATTTGTACAGCACAGCCTCCAAATAATATATACAGCCAGCTCAGCCTCCAAAAAAAAATATACAGCACAGCCTCCAAATAATATATATAGCCCAGCACCGCCTCCAAATACTATATACAGCACAACCACCAAAAATATATAAAGCACAGCCCTGCATATTATATATAGCCCAGCAGCCCCATAAGCACAGTCTCCATAGCTCAGCAACAATTCCAATAGCCCAGACAGAGCCTCTAAATAGCCCAGTACATCCTCCATAACCCAGCCTTCATAGTCTTAGCAGCAGCCTCCATACAGCCCCAGCAGCAGCCGCATTGCCATACGCAGCCTCCCTTAGCCCCAGCAGCAGCCTCCATAGCACAGCTTCCATAGCCCAGCAACCTCCATATAGCCCTGCGCAGCCTCCCATAACTAGCTCCTTAGCCCTGCAGCAGCCTCCATAGCACAGTCTTCATGCTAGACAGCAACTTCCATAGCCCAGCAGCAGCCTCCATAGCCCAGCAGCAGCCTCCTTAGCCCTGCCGCAGCCTCTATAGCACAGCTTCCATAGCCCAGCAACCTTCACAAAGCCCAGCAGCAGCCTCCATAGCCTAGCCTCCATAGCCCTGCAGCAGCCTCCATAGTCAGCCTCCATAGCCCCAGCACAGCCTCCATAGCCCAGCAGCAGCCTCCTTAATCCCGCAGACAGCTCCTTAGCCCAGCAGCAGCCTCCTTAGCACAGCTTCCATAGCCCAGCAACCTCCATATAAGCCCTGCAGCAGCCTCCATAGCTAGCCTCCATAGCCCTGCAGCAGCCTCCATAGCTCAGCCTGGGCATAGCCCAGCACAGCCTCTATACCCAGCAGCAGCCTCCATAGCACAACCTTCATAGCAAAGCCTCCTTAGCCCAGCAGCGTCTACATAGCCCAGCAGCAGCCTCCATAGCCTACCTTCAGCCTCCTAGTACAGCCCTCCATAGCTCAGCAGCAGCATTCATAGCACAGCTTCCATAACCCACAACAGCCTCCATAGCACAGCCTCCATAACCCAGCATCAGCCTCCATAGCACAGCCTCCATAACCCGGCAGCAGCCTCCATAGCCCAGCATTCATAACTTAGTAGCAGCCTCCATAGCCCAGCATTCATAACTTAGTAGCAGCCTTATAACCCAGCAGCAGCCCTCCATAGCCCAGCACAATGTCCATGCAGCCCAGCAACAGCCCCATCATGCTGCACACAGTTTAAAAATAAAAAGATTATGCTCACCTTCTTCCCCTGTCCTCCTCAGTTTGCTGTCCCTGCTGCATCTCTGCAGCAGGCTCCCATCGATGCTCCTCCTCATTGCCTGCATGGCTGGCAGGGTGATGACTCATCACACTGCTGCAGTCGGCTTAGGAGGAAGCACAGATGGGAGCCAGCACATGGCTAATTTGAATCGCATTACAAATTATGAAATGTGCACTGGCAGCACTGTGGGAGCACTCAGCTCGCGGCTGAATGTCCCTGATGGGCCCATCTTTGTCAGGGCTGCCTGTCCCTGATGGGCCATTGGCTGTCAAGGGCTTCTATCCCTGATGGCCAGTGGGCCCCCGCAGCTGTCGAGGGTCCCGGCACTTGCTCAGGTATGCCGGGTGCTGACATCGTCCCTGACGTCACCTCTACAGAGCACATGTGGCTAGGCATAAAGGTAATACTTTAGGTACTTTATGACTATATTGTTAATTGATTGGTTTTACGGTATGTTTACATCTATTTGGTTTCTCCCTTTTACTTCTAACAAAATACTCTATGAAGAAAAGAAATAAGCGCACAAAGTATGAAGAGATTAAAAACTGATTACCTGGCACCGAAATTTGGAGTTCCATAGAAGTCAGGAACATTGTGTTTAATGATCAAAGTACATTTAGAAAATGCCTCCCTCACAATCCTAAAATACTGTATCATGACATTTAATGAATAAGTCATAAATTTTATGAATCCCTCAAGTTGAAACATTTGGTTAATTAGAACCATCATGAATATCCCATAAATTGCATAGCTCATAAAATGATGCTTCCAGTTTCATGAATAGTTCATAAATGCTTAAAAGGTAAATCTGTAAATATGTGTCATTGCCAGGATGCAAAGATGTATGGACAAATTTAAAGTATAGGACTTTACTTGTTCAAGATAGCTCTTGAATTGTACCAGGATGTACAGTGATGGGCATCAACCAAGATTGATGAGCCTATATACACTGGTACTGGCACATTACACACATAGTCAAAATTGTTGGTACCCCTCGTTTAATGAAAGAAAAATCCACAATGGTTACAGAAATAACTTGAATCTGACAAAAGTAATAGAAAATAAAAAAAATCAATGAAAATGAACAAATGAAAGTCAGTCATTGTTTTTCAACCCTGCTTTCACAGAATTTTTAAAAAATTAAACTCATGAAATAGGCCTGGACAGAAATGAGGTACCCCTGAAAATAATGTGACAAAAGGGACATGTTAAATCAAGGTTTGTGTCCAATAATTAGCATCACAGGTGTCTACAATCTTGTAATCAGTCAGTGGGACTGTATATATGGGCAACTGATACTCACTGTGCTGTTTGGTGACACGGTGTGTACCACACTTAACATGGATCAGAGGAAGCGAAGGAAAGAGTTCTATCAGGTGATTATAAATAAAATTATAGACAAGCATGTTAAAGGTAGAGGTTATAAGACCATCTCCATGCAGCTTGATGTTCCTGTGACTACAGTTGCACATATTATTCAGAAATTTAAGAGCCATGGGACTGTAGCCAACCTCCCTGGATGTGGCTGCAGGAGTAAAATTGATGACAAATCAAAGAGATGGATAATACAAATGCTAACAAAAGAGCCCATAAAAACTTCTAAAGAGATCAAAGGTGAACTTCAAGCTCAAGGAACATCAGAGTCAGATTGCACCATCCGTCATTGTTGGAGACAAAGTGGAGTTCATAGGAGACGACCAAGGAGGACCCCATTATTGAAAAAAAATTATAAAAAAAGCCAGTTTGAAATTTGCCAAACTACATGTTAACAAGCCAAAAGCTTCTGGGAGATTGTCCTATGGACAGATGAGACAAAAAGGGTAATTTTGGCAAGGCATCAGCTATATGTTGACAGATGTAAAAATGAGGCAATATCAAGAAAAGAACACTGTCACTACTGTGAAACATGGAGGAGGCTCTGTCATATTCTGTGGCAACTTTCCTGCATCTGGCACAAGGTGTCTTGAATCTGTGCAGGGTACAATTAAATCTCAAGACTATCAAGGGATAGTATAGAGAAATGTGCTGCCCAGTGTCAGAAAGCTTGAGGTCAGTCACAGGTCAGGGGTCTTGCAACAGGATAATGACTAGAGATGAGCGGTGTTCGATTTGAAATGTTCACCAATTTCAAATTCGACCTGTTTTGGGCGTGTGTTCGAGTCATTCGATGAATGCGAACAATTTGCTTCAAATTCGGCAGTTCGAGGTTATGTTCGATAACGCTTTGTTTACCAAAAAGCGTAACTGGATTTTCACAGTAATGCTTTTATTAATGTTAATATACAGTTTCAGTGTATAGAGGGCTGGGGATAGATCTGTGCTGAAATAATACCGATCTCCATTTTTTTTTTCTTTTCCCGCATTTACAGTGGGGTGGTGCAGCTTGTCAGCCTATCAGCACACACATATAGCAAAGTGCATTTTTTGCACACAAGCAAGGGCATGTGTCATTGGCTGTGTATGTCACATGTCCTTGGCCTATAAGACCTAGCCATTTTTCCCATCACCACCATTTCCTCACTGTTGCAGCTCTGTGTCAAACGGCACCGCTGCTGCTGTGGGCGCTATACTGTATTACAGTGTCAGTTAGTCAGCCAGATAGCGACAAATTTCAAGTTAGTGAGATAGGTTTTAGGGAGTAGGGACTAGTTTTAATATCAGCCCTTTTGAGGGCTAGTTCAGAGGAGTAGGGACTAGAGATGAGCGGAGTACTAAAATGCTCGGGTGCTCGATGCTCAAGCCGAGCATCCCAAGGTACTCGTGTACCCGGCCCAAGCACCGAGCCCACTGTTATCCTATGGGAGACCCAAGTATTTTTCTGGCATGACCCCCGGCCAGCATGGATAAACCTAAAAATGTCACAAAAGTATCAGAACAGTGCTCAAATGACATGGGAACAGCATGGGGAAGACCCCTGAAAGCATTTCAGACTCCAAAGTCACTGCTGTGAACAATGTTGTCAGACTATTACGCCTCTTTTACGGACTGTCAAGAAATGTTACAAAATGCAGCCAAAATGGATTTTCCTGGAGAAAATATTAAGGGCTCATACTCACTTGTGAGACAGAGTTGGTGTATGTTAGTATTTTGGATTACATGAAAGATTTTTTTTTTTAAATTATGTGGCACTCCGATGCCCCTGGGAAGAGATGTACATGAAGGCCTTTTTAAATAATGGGCCCATTTTAAGGAAGTGGATCTATTGTAGTATTGCCCTTTGGCAGGGCAGCCAAAAATTGGGAGTCAACCTCAATGCCCCTGGAAAGAGACATGCTTGAAGGCCTCTTTTAAATATTGTGCCCATTTTAAGGAAGTTTGTCTTTTGTAGTATTGCCCTAGGCAGGGCAGCCAAAAATTGGGAGGCACCCCAATGCCCCTAGATAGAGACGTGCATGAGGGCCTCTTTAAATATTGTGCCCATTTTAAGGAAGTTTTTTTTTGTAGTATTGCCCTAGCAGGGCAGCCAAAAATTGGGAGGCACCCCAATGCCCCTGGATAGAGATGTGCATGAGGGCCTCTTTAAATATTGTGCCCATTTTAAGGAAGCTTGTCTTTTGTAGTATTACCCTTTGGCAGGGCAGCCAAAAAATTGTGTGGCACTCTGATGCCCTTTGATAGAGATGTGCATAAGGGCCTCTTTAAATAATGTACCCATTTTAAGGAAGTGGGTCTTTTGTAGTATTGCCCTTTGGCAGGGCAGCCAAAATTTGGGAGGCACCCCAATGCACCTGGATAGAGACGTGCATGAGGGCCTCTTTAAATAATGTACCCATTTTAAGGAAGTGGGTCTTTTGTAGTATTGCCCTTTGGCAGGGCAGCCAAAAATTGGGAGGCACCCCAAATGCCCCTGGAAAGCAACATGGAGGAGAGCTTCTAAATATTGTTCCCATTACAAAGGAGCGGGTCTCCTGTACTTGTAATGCCCATTCTGTGTGCATGGACTAAAACATTTACCCTTGGGGGGTATACATGAAACTTATGCCTAACTTTTGAACGGTTAGGGTCATCATCATCATAAATATGATGTAAATAAATTATGTTTTCGTGGCATCATGAACCACGGTCGCACTGATCATATGATGGTGGCGGATGAGGAGAAGGAGGAGCAGTACAGCAAGCAGCCAAAGCCATGAAGTGTGTACCCATGTGTGGGTGTGCGGAGGTGCATGGCAATTTACCGACACAAAATTTAAATTACGCTATCATTTGGTAGTGGTGTGGTGAAGTCAGGCCCAATTCAACCCTTGTTCATCTTGATCAGAGTTAGCCTGTCAGCATTTTCAGTTGACAGGAGGGTGTGTTTATCAGTAATGATTCCACCTGCGGCACTAAAAACACGCTCTGACAAAAACGCTAGCGGCAGGGCAGGCCAGGACTTCCAAGGCGTAGAGAGCCAATTCCTGCCACGAGTCCAGCTTGGATACCAATAATTATAAGGCACAGAGGAAGTGTATAGAGTGCTGACACCATCGAGGTTATCTCAGGTCACACAGTGGGATTCCATGCTACTTGATACCTGCTGTGTAACCTGAGACAACCTGAGGAAGTCACAGCTTGGAGCCAGAGCAGGATAGAGGGGCCAGGACAGGAGCAAAAGAAAAGACCCTACCCACTGTCTCGCCCTTGTACACTTAAATATCATTAGAAGAAATCTTCAAATGCTGATTAAACAAAAACCACAATACATTTTCTTCGCCACACTTATTAATTTAATCAGTATAAGTTTACTTAGCAAAATCTTGATGACAGGTCCTCTTTAAAATTAGACAAAAACACATTAAATATTCAATAAGTGTGTTGTTTTGCTATTACTTGTATTCCAGCCCCACTGAAAGTGAATGAAGTGTGAACTTAGCTAAATATACTATGGAATCAGGGAAAACAATCTGCCGGAACTGAAGGTGCAAAAAAACAGCCGACATTAGAGATGATCAAATCTTTTGAAATTCTCCCCAGAATTGATTTGTTGCAAATAAAAAGCACTGCAATTGCACAGAAAAAAAATAAATAAGAAATAATAATATATACAGTGCCTTGTGAAAGTACCGTATATACTCGTGTATAAGCCGAGTTTTTCAGCCCAAAAATTGGGCTGAAAAGTCCCCCCCTCGGCTTATACACGGGTCAATACGGTATGCTGTGGGGGGGGGCTGTGACCGAGAGCTGGAGGAGGCAGGAGGGGGCCGCGGTGACCGCAGGCGGTCACGTGGGGCCGCCTCATTAGTGCAATGAATATGCACGGCATCCCCCCGTCCATCAGCGGCGGGGGGATGCCGTGCATATTGCACTACACTGGCCCCCCTCCTTAATATGGGTCCCCCAGTATTAATAAACAGCCACCCCCCCCCCTCCTTATCATGTGCCCCAGGCTGTGGCAGCTGTCAAAATAACAAACAGTTTATACATCACCTTCCGACGCAGCTACTCCGCTCCTCCGCTCGCCGGCTTCTTCTTTCTTCTTGTGCCGGTGTCATGTGACCGGGCGCGCAGGAGATGACGTCATTTCCTGCGCGCGGTCACAAAAGTCGGCACAAGAAGAAGAAGAAGCCGGCGAGCGGAGGAGCCGGGACCGGAGAGAGCTGCGTCGGAAGGTGATGTATAAACTGTTTGTTATTTTGACAGCTGCCGCAGCCTGGGGGCACATGATAAGGAGGGGGGGCTGTTTATTAATACTGGGGGACCCATATTAAGCAGGGGGGGCTGTTTACTACCACTGGGGCTGTATGCTACCACTGGGGCTGTATATACCTCTGGGGGGCCTGTATACTACCACTGGGGCTGTATACTACCACTAGGGCTGTATACTACCACTGGGGCTGTATATACCTCTGGGTGGCCTGTATACTACCACTGGGGCTGTATATACCTCTGGGGGGCCTGTATACTACCACTGGGGCTGTATACTACCACTGGGGCTGTATATACCTCTGGGGGGCCTGTATACTACCACTGGGGCTGTATACTACCACTGGGGCTGTATACTACCACTGGGGCTGTATATACCTCTGGGGGGCCTGTATACTACCACTGGGGCTGTATACTACCACTGGGGCTGTATATACCTCTGGGGGGCCTGTATACTACCACTGGGGCTGTATACTACCACTGGGGCTGTATACTACCACTGGGGCTGTATATACCTCTGGGGGGCCTGTATACTACCACTGGGGCTGTATACTACCACTGGGGCTGTATATACCTCTGGGGGGCCTGTATACTACCACTGGGGCTGTATACTACCACTGGGGCTGTATACTACCACTGGGGCTGTATATACCTCTGGGGGCCTGTATACTACCACTGGGGCTGTATACTACCACTGGGGCTGTATATACCTCTGGGGGGCCTGTATACTACCACTGGTGGCTGTATACTACCACTGGGGCTGTATACTACCACTGGGGCTGCATATACCTCTGGGGCTGATGTATACTACCACTGGGGCTGTATACTACCACTGGGGCTGTATATACCTCTGGGGCTGATGTATACTACCACTGGGGCTGCTTGGGCTCCTGTATACTACCACTGGGGCTGCTGGGGCTCCTATATACTACCACTGGGGCTGCTATATACTACCACTGGGGCTGCTGTATACTACCACTGGGGCTGCTGTATACTACCATGGGGCTGCTATATACTACCACTGGGGCTGCTATATACTACCATGGGGCTGCTGTATAACTACCACTGGGGCTGCTGGGGCTCCTATAACTACCACTGGGGCTGCTGTATACTACCACTGGGGCTGCTGGGGGTGCCCATATGCTACCGGGTGGGGCTGCTATATACTACCACTGGGGCTGCTGTATACTACCCCGTGGGGCTTCTGGGGATGCTATATGCTACCACTGGGGCTGCTGGGGCTGCTATATACTACCACTGGGGCTGCTGTATACTACCACTGGGGTGCTGTATACTACCACTGGGGCTGCTGGGGATGCTATATGCTACCACTGGGGCTGCTGGGGCTGCTATATACTACCACTGGGGCTGCTGTATACTACCACTGGGGCTGCTGTATACTACCACTGGGGCTGCTGGGGCTCCTATATAAATACCACTGGGGCTGCTGTATACTACCACTGGGGCTGCTGGGGATGCTATATGCTACCGCTGGGGCTGCTATATACTACCACTGGGGCTGCTGTATACTACCACTGGGGCTGCTGGGGGATGCTATATGCTACCCCTGGGGCTTTCTGGGGCTGCTATATACTACCACTGGGGCTTTCTGTATACTACCACTGGGGCTGCTGTATACTACCACTGGGGCTGCTGGGGCTCCTATTTTACTACCACTGGGGCTGCTGTATAAATACCATGGGGCTGCTGGGGATGCTATATGCTACCACTGGGGTGCTGGGGCTGCTATATACTACCACTGGGGCTGCTGGGGATGCTATATACTACTACTGGGGCTGCTGGGGATGCTAATACTACCACGGGGGTGCTGTATCTACCCTGGGGCTGCTGGGGCTGCTAATACTCCCCTGGGGCTGCGGGGTGTATATACTACCACTGGGGTGCTGGGGGTGCTATATACTACCACTGGGGATGCTATATGACCATGGGGCTGTGGGGATGCTATAT
>JARQOC010000006.1:329833928-329849044 GCA_033576535.1 Allobates femoralis
CTGCTGTATACTACCACTGGGGCTGCTGGGGATGCTATATGCTACCACTGGGGCTGCTGGGGCTGCTATATACTACCACTGGGGCTGCTGGGGATGCTATATACTACTACTGGGGCTGCTGGGGATGCTATATACTACCACTGGGGCTGCTGTATACTACCACTGGGGCTGCTGGGGCTGCTATATACTACCACTGGGGCTGCTGGGGATGCTATATACTACCACTGGGGCTGCTGGGGATGCTATATACTACCACTGGGGATGCTATATAGTACCACTGGGGCTGCTGGGGATGCTATATACTACCACTGGGGCTGCTGTATACTACCACTGGGGAGGCCTGTTTACCACACTGCTGGGGGCTGTATACCTGTGCTGGGGTCCACCCTCGGCTTATACACGAGTCAATAGGTTTTTCCAGATTTTTGGGGCAAAAGTAGGGGGGTCGGCTTATACACGGGTCGGCTTATACACGAGTATATACGGTATTTGGCCCCCTTAAACTTTTCAACCTTTAGCCACATTTCAGGCTTCAAACATAAAGATATAAATTCTAATATTTTTTGTGAAGAATCAACAACAAGTGGGACACAATCGTGAAGTGGAACGAAATTTATTGGACATTTTAAACTTTTTTAACAAATAAAAAACTGAAAGGTGGGGCGTGCAATATTATTTGGCCCCCTTGAGTTACTACTTTTTTTGCTGCGATTACAGCTGCAATTTGCTTGGGGTATGTCTCTATCAGTTTTACACATCGAGAGACTGAAATTCTTGCCCATTCTTCCTTGCAAAACAGCTTGAGCTCAGTGAGGTTGGATGGAGAGCGTTTGTGAACAGCAGTTTTCAGCTCTTTCCTCAGATTCTTGATTGGATTCAGGTCTGCACTTTGACTTGGCCATTCTAACACCTGGATATGTTTATTTTTGAACCATTCCATTGTAGATTTTGCTTTATGTTTGGGATCATTGTCTTGTTGGAAGATAAATCTCCGTCCCAGTCTCAGGTCTTTTGCAGGCTCCAACAGGTTTTCTTCCAGAATGGTCCTGTATTTGGCTCTGTCCATTTTCCTATCAATTTTAACCATTTTCCCTGCTGAAGAAAAGCAGACCCAAACCATGATGCTGCCACCACCATGTTTGACAGTGGGGATGGTGTTTTGAGGGTGATGAGCTGTGTTGCTTTTACGTCAAACATATAGTTTTGCATTGTGGCCAAAATGTTTGATTTTGGCTTCATTTAACCAGAGCACCTTATTCCACATGTTTGGTGTGTCTCCCAGGTGGCTTGTGGCAAACTTCAAACGAGACTTTTTATGGATATCTCGGAGAAATGGCTTTCTTCTTGCCACTCTTCCATAAAGACCAGATTTCTTCAGTGCACGACTAATTGTTGTCCTATGGACAGTCTCTCCCACCTCAGCTGTAGATCTCTGCAGTTCATCCAGAGTGATCATGGACCTTTTGGTTGCATCTCTGATCAGTCTTCTCCTTGTTCGAGATGAAACTTTAGAGGGACGGCCGAACCTTGGTAGATTTGCAGTGGTCTGATACTCCTTCCATTTCAATATGATCGCTTGCACAGTGCTCCTTGAGATGTTTAAAACTTGGGAAATCTTTTTGTATCCAAATCCGCTTCGCCACAACAGTATCTTGGACCTGCCTGGTGTGTTTATTGGTCTTCATAATGTTCTCTGCTCTTAAAACAGGACCCTGAGACTATCCCAGAGCAGGTGCATTTATAGAGACTTGATTACACACAGGTGGATTCTATTTATCATTACCAGTCATTTAGGACAATATTGGATCATTCAGAGATCCTCACTGAACTTCTGGAATGAGTTTGCTGCACTGAAAGTAAAGGGGCTAAATAATATTGCACGCCCCACTTTTCAGTTTTTTATTATTTTGTTAAAAAAGTTTAAAATATCCAATACATTTCGTTCCACTTCACAATTGTGTCCCACTTGTTGTTGATTCTTTAAAAAAAATTTAATTTTATATCTTTATGTTTGAAGCCTAAAATGTGGCAAAAGGTTGAAAAGTTCAAGGGGGCCAAATTCTTTCACAAAGCACTGTATATACATTATATATATATATATATATATATATATATATATATATACTGTGAGGTAGCGCACGTTGAGGGTATTACAGGATACTCGCTTGACAGTGGAATTGATGCTCACAGCAATGGGTTCTATACAAATGTTCAGCAGGTTTATTCCAGACTTCATAAATCATGCTTCATAACATAAATGTCCATATAATGCATAGTCCATTTATCTCTCACAATGGTTATATTCCTGTACAGGTTGAGGTACACTTCTCCCTAAGTGGCTATATAGGGATATTACTTTACTCCTGATAACAGCATTTTATTATTCTGGGAATTACCGTATATACTCGTGTATAAGCCGAGTTTTCAGCCCAAAAATTGGGCTGAAAAGTCCCCCCTCGCTTATACACGGGTCATACGGTATGCTGTGGGGGGGGGGCTGTGACCGGGGGCTGGAGGAGGCAGGAGGGGGCCGCGGTGATCGCAGGCGGTCACGTGGGGCCGCCTCATTAGTGCAATGAATATGCACGGCATCCCCCATCCATCAACGGCGGGGGGATGCCGTGCATATTGCAATACACAGCCCCCCTCCTTATTATGGGTCCCCCAGTAGTAATAAACAGCCCCCCCTTATCATGTCCCCCCCAGGCTGGGGCAGCTGTCAAAATAACAAACACTTTTATACATCACCTTCCGGCGCAGCTCCTCCGCTCCTCCGGTCCCGACTTCTTCTTCTTCTTGTGCCGGTGTCATGTGACCGGGCGCAGGAGATGACGTCATTTCCTGCGCGCGGTCACAGAAGCCGGCACAAGAAGAAGAAGAAGTCGGGACGGAGGACCGGAGGAGCTGCGCCGGAAGGTGATGTGTAAAGTGTTTGTTATTTTGACAGCTGCCGCAGCCTGGGGGGGGACATGATAAGGAGGGGGGGGGGCTGTTTACTACCACTGGGGCTGTATATACCTCTGGGATGCTGATGCTATCACTGGGGCTGTATACTACCACTGGGGCTGCTGGATACTACCACTGGGGCTGTATATACCTCTGGGCTGCTGGATACTACCACTGGGGCTGTATACTACCACTGGGGCTGTATATACCTCTGGGCTGCTGGATACTACCACTGGGGCTGTATATATCCTAAGTTGGATGTACCATCTATACTACAGATTGGACACTGGTAAGAGAAGCCCCAGAGTTCCTGGCTTCAGTCGATCAGCTCAGAGTTGGCAGGCTCTGCCCCCTTTTGGGAATCCACCCCTCGTTGGGTCTCTGCCCCCTTTTGGGCAACCACCCCTTTTTTGGTTTCCACCCCATTTGGTGCAACCACCCCTTTTTGGGATACCCAGTCTATAGGGGATACTTTCCGGGGACAACCCACACGATTTTGTTGGTGCTGCTGCCGGCTCTGCAGCAGGTCTTTCAGGAGCTCCTCCATGCTGCCAGGCTTCTCTAGCTGCAATGACATGAAAAAAGGAGGGGCGCTCCAATGGGTAATACCCGGTGTTCTAGGGGAAGGGGGGGTAGATTAACATTAAACTTTCTTGGTTGTACCGCCAGTACAACCAGAATGTCCAGCCTGTGGTGTTTTACTGCTCACCAAGCAGAGACCACATCTCACAGCGCCTTCCGTTATCTCCCATGACAACGCCGCCGCACCCCGTACCATCTCCAAACAACAGGCAACCGGAATTGAGTGTAACATTTTTGGGGTCATGCCAAGCCACCAGCAAACCAGGTTTGAGAGCGCTGACTCACAGTCTTCGTGGCCCTGCCGATCCACCAGCCAGATGCTTGCATCCACTGTTTGTGTACCTGTGCATTTGCCCCTAGCAACCAGGCTGCACTGCTGCCACAATCCACACACGTGCTATTGGGTCGAGTTGCCCCCCCAGCAACAAGACTGCTACAATGCCCGCATTCTCCACCATATGTGAGGTAGTGCTCGCTGAGGGTATTACAGGATACTCGCTTGAAAGTGGAATTGACTCTCACAGCAATGGATTCTATAAAAAAGTTCACCAGGTTTATTCCAGACTTCATAAACCATGCTCCATAACATAAAGACGAGGCTTTCCTCTACCTTCAACATAAATGTCCATATAATGCATAGTCCATTTATCTCTCACAATGGTTATATTCCTGTACAGGTTGAGGTACGCTTCTCCCAGGGCAGTATTCACACACATGTCTCAGTGGACTTATACATACACAGTCTTTTCACTGCTGGAATTGTCCATACAGATGCCACTGGCTTTTGCTCAGGCTTTACTCACGGTTTTCATGTCCGTTACCTCTCTGGAGGTCTTTGGGCAGCATTCAACACTCAGCTTCCCCCAGTATCCTCACAGAGGCTGAGTCTTCAGTCCAGCATAGTATATCCTGCTCCCTTTGCAGGATATAGGAAGACTGCCTCACATAGCACTAGTCTGCTGATATCCCACCTGTTCCACATGAGCAGATCTGTGTGAGCATTCAGGTTTGTCAAAAGCCCCTTTCACATCTAATGCAAGGCAGCGTTTTGCTTCACTTGCGTTACTATGCGTTATTACCACTAAAAATGCATCAAAACGTGTGCGTTTTTGCCCCCATTGATGTGAATGGAAACGCATGTAAAAATGCATGTGCGATGGAAACGCATGTAAAAATGCTGTGCGATGGAAACGCATGTAAAAATGCATGCAAAAATGCATGTGCGCTTTAAAAGCAATGTTTTGGTCTGCTTTTGCAAAAACGCATGCGTTTTGCGTTTTTTTAAAATGCACATGCGTTTTTGCATGCATTTCCATTAAAATCAATGGGGGCAAAAACACGCGCGTTTTGATGCGTTTTTTAGTGGTAAAACGCATAGAAACGGAAATGAAGCAAAATGCAGCCCTGCATTATATGTAAAGGGGCCAAACACTCCCCTGACTTTTTAATCACCTGCTGTGTAGCACATGTAATGCATTACCTGAACTTGTGGAACCTCAAGTTCCAGCATAATGCATCACTGAAACATGCTGAATTACAAGTCCCAGCATGGATATTTGAAATGCAGTGAGCTGCTGCATCACAATATATATATATAGATATATATAGATGGTGGCCCTATTCTAACCCATCAGGTATTCTAGAATATATATGTAGTTTATTTGTTAAGATTTAAAAATAATGCAATGAATATATAGGATTTTCCCCATCAGTGACGCGGCTTTGTTCGATACATCTGCACGTATGACATGACATCGCAGCAGCGATCAGTAAGGTACCGACACAGTGGCAATGCTCCAGCGATCCCGACAAACGATGCAACCTGTAGGGATCACTGGAGCATCAGTATGTGGTTGCTGTTGCGTGTCACACTGAGCGAGATTGCTAGCGTTGGTTGGGGTACTTCCGCTGCAGGCGGCAGGGACATGACGGCTAATGCTGGTCATCCCTGGCTGCGTCGCCACTGACCTCCGTGACAGGATCAGCGATCTCACAGCGGGATCCTGGTTGCTGCTGCGTGTCACGCTGAGCGAGATCGTTAGCGCTGGTTGGGGGCCTTCAGCTCCGGGTGTGGACGGGAGATGACTGGCGAAAGCCGGTCATCTCCCAGCTGTGTTGCTGTTGACCTCCGTGCGGCAGAAGATGGCGTGCATGGTTCAAATCTGGTACCAATTCACGGCCGGACTGCGCCTGTCACACCGTGGTCAGCAGCGACCAATCAGCGACATGGGATTTCCGTTACAGAGAGACAGACAGACAGTCACTATAAGGCTATTATATAGTAGGATATATATATATGTATGACACTCTGAGGTCTCCTAGGACTGTCTCCAACCCCTATCAAGCTCTTTAACGCAAACACAGCCTTAGTGATGTCAAATTGGCCTCAACACATATGGCTGCTGCTACATGGATGTTGACCAGGGGTAGTCACCAGTCTGTAAAAAAAATCTTGCACTAACAGATTTTTTGATTTTTATAAGTAAAAAAAAGTTCCAAAATTATCCCTTTTTGGATGCCTGTGATTCCAATTTTTATACATATATATATATATAATGACCAGGACGAATGTTCGCTGCTATCCACCCCCACACAGTGCCCGCAGCCGAAGAATTATTACACACACTGGTTTCAGGGAAACAAATGCTTTAACTTAAGCAGGAATGGGGAAAGATAATTTGGAGTAAATAATGAACAGTCTCTTGTGGGTTGTCCACAGCAAATATACTTTACACTTGGATGCTGAGATGGAATTGGGGTTTGGAGCTTTAAGAGCATAGGTCAGAGTCTTTTGATAGTTTGTAGAGGAAGGTAGATGCAATAATGGAATGTTACAGACCTGTACTCCGGAATTAGCTCACCACAGTTAGTTGCAGCACGGCAAAAGTACTTTTAGGTGAATGCAGGAAGTTGTGGCGGATCCAGCCACAAAGACTTTAGCATGACGTCTGTACAGATTAGAGAGGGATCCCAGGCTCTAAGGCCTGCAGGAAATCTTGTATTAGAAAAGGCCTCCATGTGTGTTCTCTTCTCCCTGAAGGCCTGGCAAGGACTGAGGGGAATTCCAGACAAGCCTGGAAGCAGCACCTTCTATTGACCGTATGACTGGGAACTGGCCAATAGGACACCAAATTCACATCTCAGCTCCTTACAAAATGAATTAATTACAAGTACCATTAGATGCTATGATACCACAAATGAGATTTACTTTACTAAAACCCATTGGAATGAGGAATACCTGAAAATTGGATATTCTTTTAAAGCTCACTAATACTCATGGAAAGGGCTTCAAGACGTGAGCTGTAGTGTACAGAAATTACTCACAGGCCAGGGATACTTAAAGGGACAGATATTATCTGGACCAGATCACAACATGTACATACTGTATGTGTTGTATATAGAGGAAGTCATGGCCTTTTCATTCAAGAAAAGATGTCACCTTTTTAAGGAATAATTACAAGATTGTTGTTTGAAAACTGATGAAGTAATGCTTTGTGTTCTTTCAGCAAATAAGAAAATGATTATACCTTGTTTTGGAACACATTTGGTTTTTGATCATGTAAGCAAAGGGGAAGCACCAGTGTCAAGACAGTATGGCCAATGAAGATACAATGAGAAGCAACAAGATCCAAGACTCATGAAATAGCAATGGATTCATTATTATTATTATTATTATTATTATTATTATTATTTTTGTATTATTATTATTATTATTATTATTATGCAAAAGCAGCAGCAAACAAGATCACTATGCTGTATTTTGTATTATACCACTAGTCGAAGGAGGCCTTTTACAAGTGACTGATTGTGATTTTGGCAACTCCAATTGTGTCATGTGCTGGTCAAAGTTTTTAGGCACTAAAACCAGCGTGCTGATTACCACTGGGAACACCTCACACCTGTACTGGCTTGTGAGAGGATATTTGCAGTTAGATCTTTAAACCCTCATATCATGTCAATTTTTCCAATAACCTCATCAATCCTGATCTCTCCTGGTATTGCGACATTGATAATCCATAATCCTTTTTTTTTTTACTTTCAAAAGGTTTGGAGTTTCATGTTCCAAGACTTTTTCAGTCTGAATTTGGAAGTTCCATAGTAGGTTTGCATGTTTGTAATGTTGTTATATCTTCTGTAGTTTGCTTGTTGTCTTCCCTGTTTGCTTTTTCTGCCTAGTAACAGTGATGTAAGATAGAGGAGGAGCTGTTGGAGGAAAATCGGGAGCTGGGAAAGGGAAGAGATTCATTAAAGTATGGCCGCTCGACCGAGCAGTTCAGCGTATCTGTGTGTGCTTCTGGATTCATCCTCATCTGCACTACAACACTACAATGTTCATTTTCAATAACCTTTTCAGGTTTAAGATCCACCAGTTCTTTGATACAGGAAGATGGTACTTGTGGTAAAAGTTCCAGTAAATCATCTAAGCAACTGTAGTATGCCTTTGCTTGTAGTCTGCTGCACAATATTCTTGCAGCAGCTAAGTATATGATCCATTGGTTAATCTGATTCCTTGGCCAGTCAACATTTGGCGTCTGTAGTTGACGTTTCAATTTTGGCTTTAATTACATTTGTGCAAATGGCTTGCTCCAAGCCTGCAAGTGTTAGGCCCTCTGTCTACTTTTTCAGTGTTTCATTGGTGATCCACAACCAGGTCTTTTCCTTGTGGACTTTACCCTCAATATTCTCTAGGAATTGTCCATGGAGAGCTTTCTTTTGCTAGTTTTCTCATCTGCTTTGTATTGCATTTTTTTCGATATTCGCTTTATGTCTGCTGTACTTTAAGTAGTTTTCTGTTGTTGACTTCCATCAAGGCTTGTTCTGCACTATCTTTTTGTAAGGTTTCCATGTCCTTCATGGAAGTGCTGTATCGTCTCTCTTCCAAAATGGAGTCTGTGCCTTGTCTTGCCCTTGAACCTCCTGTCAGTCATGTTATAAGTCCAGTTCCAGGCTTTAATCATTTCCTAAGTATTTTGTGCTAGTTGGTCTCTGGGTCTCCTGGTTGCTACATGACTTGCTGCTGCTGGTTAGCTCTGTCTCTAAGTCTCCTGGTTGCTACAGGACCTGCTGCTGCTGGTTATCTCTGTGTTCTGCCTCATTACTCTCAGCTGCCTGCAGTCTATGGTGCATTATCCTGATCCTGGCTGTTGATTTCATCCTTTCAAGACTTCTTTGAGAAAAGCTTCATTACTTGTGGACTTCCTGGGTTTGTAAGAACTTTGATTCTACATTTAATTATCAGTGTATTTTCATCCGGGACTAAATCAGTTGTGGGCTGTTGGTGCGAGACTTGAGCGGGACTTTTTAGCCCTAAGAAGTACACTGTTAACTATCTGTTTGCTGGACACTTTTCTGCATATTATTTCTGGACATTTACATATTCGTTTGCTGGACATTTCTTTGGATATTATTTTTGGACATTCACATTTTATTGCTGGTTGTACTTGCATATAAATTCAGGATTTACTCGTTAGGTTCTGTTTCTTAGACCAATTATTATTTGTAATATAATTATTTACGCAAACCCCTGGTCTAAGTTTCAAGATTATCTCACACTATCAAATTCCTAAGTATCTACATATTTGTTACACTGTTACATAAAATATTAAAAGAGGCTATAGCAGTCAGTGAGAAGGTACTACCAAGTTAAAGGGAACTTGTCACCCAAAATAACCTTCCTAACCTGTTAATACCTGTCCCGGCAGCCTTACAATACTTTCTAAACCATCCCTATCTGACCTATGTTAGTAATCTATGTGTACAATAAAGTAGTTAGCAAACTTACAAAATTCATGATAGCGGGGCATTCCTCGCTGCGTTTGTGACGGGTAGGCGGGTCCCCTGTGCTACCCCCACGTCGCCGATCTATTACACCCTAATGGGCGTCATTACACACTGCAGAGCTCGAGCACGATTTAAATATCGTGCTCGCAACGTCACCGCTGCGACGTGGTCACGTGACGCCGGGATCGCGTCACTTCTGGTCGCCGCAAGTCTCACACAGGCAGACTTTGTGCATGCGCAGATTGCATGCTGAAGTCTGCCTGTGTGCGACCGGAAGTGACGTGATCTTGGCGTCACGTGACCGCGTCGCAACGGTGACATTGCGGATGCGATATTTAAATCATGCCTGAGCTCTGCAGTGTGTAATGATGCCCTTTAGGGCATAATAGATCGGTGAGGTGGGAGTAGCGCGACACAGGGGACCCGCCTACCCATCACAAACGCAGTGATGAACGGCCAGCTGTCATGAATTTTGTAAGTTTGCCAACTACTTTATTGTACTCATAGATTACTAACATAGGTCAGATAGGGATGGCTTAGAAATTATTGTAAGGCTGCATGGACAGGTATTAACAGGTTAGGAAGGTTCTTTTGGGTGACAGGTTCCCTTTAAACAAAACAATTAGTGGTAACTCCTGTGCTTACACCAAAGCAGCAAACTATATATCAAACAAAAAGAGTGTATGGGCAGCACTATTATTATTATTATTATTATTATTATTTATATAGCGCCATTATATTCCATGGCGCTTTACATGCTAAAAAGGGCAGACTAGGACAAGTAGCATGGTAACAATACAAGTAACAATAAATGTTGACAATTCGGTTGTACAGAAACAAGAGGGGAGAAATCCTGTCCACAAAGGCTCACAGTCTACGAGGGGTGGGTGGAGATACAGTGGGAGGGGGAAATTCCAGTCATGATGCGGTGTGGTGGACCGGGTCTTATTGCAGGTGGTAGGCTTGGCGGAACAGGTGGGTCTTCAGGCTTCTTTTGAAGGTTCCCAGGGTAGGAGAATGTCTGATGTGTTGGGCAGTGAGTTCCAGAGTCTGGGTGAAGCATGGGAGAAATCCTGTATGCGGTTGTGCGAAGAGGAGATGAGGGGGAAGTAGAGGAGAAGCTCTTGGGAGGATCGCAGGTTGCGTGAGGGTAGGTATCGGGAGACCATGTCAGAGATGTATGGAGGGGACAGGTTGTGAATGGCTTTGTATGTCATGGTTAATGTTTTAAACCGGGATCTCTGGGAACTAGGGAGCCAGTGAAGGGCTTGGCAGAGGGGGGAGACAGGGGAGTAGCAGGGAGGGAGACAGATGGATTAGGCAGGCAGCGGAGTTCAAGATAGATTGGAGAGGTGCAAGGGAGGTATTGGGGAGGCCGGTGAGCAGGTGGTTGCAGTAATCGAGGCGGGAGATGATGAGACCGTGAATAAGGGTTTTAGCAGTGTCGTGGTCAAGGAAAGTGCAAATCCTATGTTTTTGAGCTGGAGTCGGCAGGAGGTGGCGAGGGCCTGGATGTGGGGCTTGAAGGAGAGGGAAGAGTCAAGGATAACCCTGAGGCACTTGGCATGGGGGACTGGAGAGAGAGAACAGTCGTTGACGACGATGGATAGGTCAGGTAGTGAGGGGAAGCGTCTTGGGGGGAAGACTATGAACTCGGTTTTGTCCATGTTCAGCTTAAGGAAGCGAGCAGAGAAGAAGGATGAGATGGTGGACAGGCAGTGTGGAATTTTGGATAGAAGGGAGTCAATGTCAGGACCAGACAGGTAGATTTGGGTGTCGTCGGCGTAGAGGTGATATTGGAGGCCATGGGACTCAATGAGTTGCCCTAGGCCGAGAGTGTAGATTGAGAACAGTAATGGTCCAAGAACCGAGCCCTGGGGGAACCCCGACAGATAGGGGGTAGGGCAAGGAGGATGTGTGGGAGTAGGTGACGCTGAAGGTGCAGTCCGTTAAGTATGAGGAGATCCAAGAGAGGGCAAGGTCCGTGATGCCAAGAGATTCCAGGATCTGTAGTAGAAGGGAGTGGTCAACAGTGTCGAAGGCGGCTGACAGGTCGAGGAGGAGGAGAACAGAGTAGTGGCGCTTGCTTTTGGCAGTCAGTAGGTTATTTGTGACTTTGGTCAGGGCTGTTTCAGTGGAGTGGAGGGGTCGGAAGCCAGATTGCAGGCGGTTAAAGAGGGAGCAGGAGCAGAGGTGAGAGGACAGCTCAGAGTGGACATGCTGTTCAAGTAGTTTAGAGGCGAAAGGGAGGAGAGATATAAGGGGGGAAGCAGTTGATGGAAGTAGAGGGCAGTATAGGTGAAAGGGGAGGCTGTGGGGACAGTGGATCAAAGCTGTCTCTGATTCTGTCAATCTTTTCTTTGAAGAAGGAGGCAAAGTCTTCTGCAGAGATAAGGGGAGAGGGAGGGGGAGCAGGCGGGCGGAGTAAGGAATTGAAGGTTTTGAAAAGTTGGGATTAACTAGGAATTAATTAACTAGGCACTAGGAATTAAGTTAACCGAATAAGAATTCACACTATGGTCCAAATAGTGAAAAATATATATATAGTTGATTGACTGAAGGATTGCATGTGTTATGCCAGCTGTTCTGTAGCACAGGTTAGTAGACCCACACACCTCCTCTGAGGTTCTTATATTTTTTAAGTGGTTTTAACTTGTGTGTGTGTATATACAGTCATATGAAAAAGTTTGGGCACCCCTCTTAATCTTACTCATTTTTTTTCATTTAAAATTGTTTTTTTGCAACAGCTATTTCAGTGTGATATATGTAATAACTGATGGACACATTAATATTTCAGGTTTTAAATTAGGTTTATTGTAGTAACCAAAAATGTGAAATGTGCATTATTTCAAAATTTGACAGGTGCCAAAGTATGGGCACCCTTCTGATTTTGATGATTTGAATACTGCTAACTACTTTTTACTGACTTACTGAAGCATTAAATTGGTTTGGTAACTTCGTTGAGCTTTGTTGTACTTCATAGCCCGGTGTATCCAATCATGAGAAAAGCTATTTCAGGTGTCCACTTCAAGTTGTTCTCCTAGTTGCATCTTCTTTGAGGAGTGGCATCATGGGCTCCTCAAAACAGCTCTCAAATGATCTGAAAAAAAAGATTGTTCAACATAGTTGTTCAGGGGAAGGATACAAAAAGTTGTCTCAGAGATTTCACCTGTCAGTTTCCACTGTGAGGAACATAGTAAGGAAATGGAAGACCACAGGGACAGTTCTTGTAAAGGCCAGAAGTGGCAGGCCAACAAAAATATCAGAAAGGCTGAGAAGAAGAATGGTGAGAACAGTCAAGAACAATCCACAGACCACCTCCAAAGACCTGCAGCATCATCTTGCTGCAGATGGTGTCACTGTGCATCGGTCAACAATACAGCGCACACTGCACAAGGAGAAGCTGTATGGGAGAGTGATGCGAAAGAAGCCGTTTCTGCATGCACTCCACAAACAAAGTCACCTGAGGTATGCAAAAGTATATTTGGACAAGCCAGTTTCATTTTGGAAGAAGGTCCTGTGGACTGATGAAACAAAAATTGAGTTGTTTGGTCATACAACAAGGCGTTATGCATGGCGCCACAAAAACACAGCATTTCAAGAAAAACACTTGCTACCCACTGTCAAATTTGGGGGAGGGTCCATCATGCTTTGGGGCTGTGTGGCCAATGACGGCACCGGGAATCTTGTCAAAGTTGAGGGTCGCATGGATTCCACTCAGTACCAGCAGATTCGTGAGAATAATGTTCAAGAATCAGTGTCAAAGTTGAAGTTACGCTGGGGATGGATCTTTCAGCAAGACAATGATCCAAAACACCGCTCCAAATCTACTCAGGCATTCATGCAGAGGAACAATTACAAAGTTCTGGAATGGCCATCCCAGTCCCCAGACGTGAATATCGTTGAACATCTGTGGGATGTTTTGAAGCGGGCTGTCCATGCTCGGCGACCATCAAACTTAACTGAACTGGAATTGTT
Organism: Allobates femoralis; assembly: GCA_033576535.1. Classification (NCBI taxonomy): domain Eukaryota; kingdom Metazoa; phylum Chordata; class Amphibia; order Anura; family Aromobatidae; genus Allobates; species Allobates femoralis. Next base: position 329,847,216 of record JARQOC010000006.1, read on the forward strand.
TTGTAAAGAGGAATGGTCAAAAATACCTTCATCCAGGATCCAGGAACTCATTAACAGCTACAGGAAGCGACTAGAGGCTGTTATTTTTGCAAAAGGTGGATCTACTAAATATTAATGTCACTTTTCTGTTGAGGTGCCCATACTTTGGCACTGTCAAATTTTGAAATAATGCATATTTCACATTTTCGGTTAGTACAATAAACCTCATTTCAATCCTGAAATATTACTGTGTCCATCAGTTATTACATATATCACACTGAAATAGCTGTTGCAAAAACCCAATTTTAAACCAAAAAAATGAGTAAGATTAAGAAGGGTGCCCAAACTTTTTCATATGACTGTATGTGTTGAAAATAAACTTTGTTAAAAACCATTTTTCACTCTTTGGACCATAGTCCCTCTCTGTTAACTTAATTCGGTTAACTTAATTCCTAGTGCTGCTCATACACTCTTTTTGTTTGAGACATACTTTTACATAATCTGCCAGTACATGTTTCTCTTCATCGACATTTTGAGTCACCTGGAAACGTCCTCTGCCTCCTGGTTTTCTTGGCAGGTAGAGTCTGTAAACATTACTACATGGATGCAATGAGTAGTGGATTGTCATCAGTTTTCTTGTTTTTCTACCCAGATCATCCAGCTCTGTGTGTCCAGTTCACAATTCCAGATCTACAGATTATTATTATTATTATTATTATTATTATTATTATTATTATTTTGGGCTCAATCCCAAATCTAGAAATCTAGAGAGCAGCCTATGTTCTCCTGCTAGGGAAAGCACAGCGTGGGCACCACTTTGTGTGAGAAATAATGTTAGTTGAGTGACTTCCAGTGATGCAGAGCACACACCATTATTTCTTGAAAGGCAGTGGAATAAACTAAGTGGTACAGCTGTGACTGCTCCACCAGCAAATTGACCAGGTGGGAGTTGAGTTGGCACTAAAGTGAATGACTTGGCATGTATTGATGTTTCCTATTCACACAATTAGGTATGGATATCTGATGGTGGAATGGAGAAAATGGAGAAGTCAGAGTTTGCAAAGCTGTAGTTATTGATGATGATTATCAAACAGTTACTACTAGAGGATGCAGCCTCACTTTAAGTAAGGGCGCCTTCACACTGCGGCGTGATACGGTCCGGGGCTGTCTGGGATGACCTTGACAGCCGCGGACTGGAGGGCTAATTTGCCCTCCGGTCCGGTGTGCAGCGACACACGGTTCCCGCTGCTGATAAGTCAGGACCATGGCACCGTGGTCCTGACCTGTCAGCGGCTGCAGCTGCGTGCGGCTGCAGACCGGACCGGAGGGCATATTAGCCCTCCAGTCCTGTTTGCTGATCCAGTCCGCAGCTGTCAGGGTCATCCTGGACAGCCCCGGATCACGCTGTAGTGTGAAGGCACCCTAAGAAAATCATGAGAAGAAGGTTGACATCTGTTTGCCACTTTTCTATGCACAGGGGATGCCACTTTATGTGCTGATGGAGAGCCATAGGTCATAGTCAATTTCTACAAGTATTTTTTATTTTTGGCTAAGCCGTAACTCTGCAACAGATTTGTTGGCTGACAAATGGGTAAAATCTCCCACACCGAAAACGATCATATAAAGGAGGCAATTTAAAGGTTATTTTTTTGTATTTTATATTTCTCCTTTATATACTAGGAACAAACACTTGAATAAAAAATACTCTTTAATAAAAAAAGTTTTTGAAATTTTCAGAACTTTTTAGCTTCCAATTTTTGAGTTTTATTTAGTGTATGTAACTGAAATTTAAATTAATATTAAAAGGATTCTGTATTATGAATGATGGTATACATAGATAGATAGATAGA